>JAUMGZ010015712.1:0-10041 GCA_032359645.1 Pododesmus macrochisma | reverse complement strand
ATGGTTAAGAACCGCAAATTTTTGCTCGGTTTCCATTCTTAATGTATTTTCTAGCTGTTTAGGTTCGGTATTTAGTATACCTTTGACACACCTTCTGATTGGTTGACCACAGCAAGTAGTATACAATCACTATCGCTGGTACATGTATAGCGAAAGTAGAAGGTATGGAAGCTACTTGACCCAACAACTAAACTATGTTCAAAAGTTTGGGAACATTTCGGCTTTTGTTCAAATTTAGACATTATAAAGGTTAAATTGACATATCCTACAAAGCTGGTAGTACAGTAAATATAGCCACACACTATAACAAAAGCAAAATATTGACATGACAGTCTGCTCGGTCTTGGAAGGAATGACTTGCGAGAATCAAATCAGTCCACAGAAAAAAACAAACAATCTGCAACCCAGACAGTCTTAGATTAATGTATTCGTTAGAAACAAACTGACTTTCAACAAGTCTAGACAAAACCTGATATGTAACATTTGTGTTGACAGAGTTTATATTATGTAATATGTAGAATAATTATAATTTGCTTGCTTGTTAACTTCTTATTAAACATGTCACCGTAGCACCATTGTATATGATGACATTAACATTGCATTTCCCTAACATTCAGTTTTTATTAGAATGTATCCATTAGCAACTGCATCGTATCTAAATGAACTGAACTGAAGAGAATAATCGCAATACGTATCAAATTAAAATTATAGTGTATCGTTATAGCCCTACTTTTTAAGGACCTCACTGCCAATCTTAATCAGAGGTCACTTTTAGAAAATTCCAAATGTTTAACTACACATCCAGCTAATACGATTAATAGTTTTCTCGGGATCTCTACATCATAGAACATTTTATGTCTGATCCCAACAACATTGAAATCTTGTGGAATATTTTTCCTTAACATTTTTCTAGGGGTTTCTATCGCCATCTTGACAAAGTTTAACAGACTCAAGTCTCTGACTTCAAATCTGAAAATGATTTCCACAGCTTTAAGAAAATCAGAGTCGGGTCTTCTAGAGGTAAGTTATCGTCATTGAATCAACTCTTATATTGAAGAAAAAGGATAAAAAGAAAGTCATTGTAACAAGCATGGTTAAACAACATTCAAAACCTCATCTGTAAATTATCATTTGTTTATGTGTCTTTGACATTTACTACATGAGCAGACGAAAAAGGCATATTATAGCAATGAAATTGTGAAGTAATACAAGAGAACTTTATACCTGTTAAAAATGAGCAAACTTCCTGCAAGTAAAACGGAGTACTTTTCATGTCATTTTTTAGATCAGTAAAGATGGAGTCTACACAAGACGTACACCCGAGAAGCCTTTACCAGAAAACACAGAAGAAAGGAGATCAGAGGAGACAAACAGAACAGTGTATGCTGTACGTTAATCTTTATTACTTATATATTTTACTGTCAAACATATCAGTTTATGTAATTAACTGTTTTATAATATGTTTATTTAATTAATTCAAACATCTGCAGGATTGTTTTACTCCTACAATTTTTGGCATATTTTCTGTGGTGTTTAGCATGTAATTATGCCTCTATGCCTAGATAAATATTTTCTATGCTTGTAACAATTATAATTTTCGAAATGAATGTACCATTGTGTAGAAGTAGTAATCAAACAGTGGTCCTCGTCTATATAGTGTTTGCTAGAGAAACATTGAACAAGCAAACTTGTTTCAAATGTTTTGACGATATATAAAGTATTAAGGTTGAGGCATGCTTTAACTGCATGGGCTTCTTGATTTTCTTTTCTTTTCTTAAAGACTGTATGCATTATATTGAATGTATCTTTATTTTACAGAAAGGTTTTCCACAAAATGTTTCCCTTGATAAACTATTAACATACTTTGAAACTTCACATGGTCCTGTGGAATCCGTATTCATGAGGAGAGACCCAAACAGAAAGTTCAAGGTAATGATGAAATAGGTATCTTTTAAATTTGAACTAAGTTTTTTTTTCAATTATTTATTTCTGAGGTCCAAAATAGAACAGTTTGTCATTGTGTCTCTACCACATTAAATGATTGAAGTGCTTGGGAAATTAATCTGAATAGCTGTAAGCTGTGTTAAGTATTCTGATGTAAAATAACTAAAGTTATTCCCTTTTGCATACTATAATGAGATACCCCTTTACAAATTCAAATAATCAATTAAAACCACTTTGGCCTTTCCGTCATACTAAGGAAAAATACCTCGGGGTGCTTTGCAAGTTTCCTGAGTCCATTTTGACTTCCAGTGTCAACAGCAAGATTGTTCTACAAAAGATATGCTATTTGTTGTTTAAAAATGTTATATACCACTAAATTGTAATAATGCTCGAATAACTAACATAGACAAAATATTTTTAAAAAGAAATGTGCGAAAACCCTTCTTTCAGTACTGGGAGGTCAAACTGTATGGTCCTTAACATAGGGCAACAGTACATCTGACAAATATTTTAGTCTGAATAAAAAAATGCCATATAAATCCGGAGGTGTTTTTCCTAAGTATGATAGAAAGGCCAAAGTGATTTTCCAATTGATACTATAATGAAGGAGTTACTCTCTTTTGGATATATATGCTTTTTCAAAATTTAATATGCTTTGTTTTTTCAGGGATCAGTCTTCACCACCTTCAAGTCCCAAGAATCAGCAGATAAATTTTTACAATCGACAGGTCTTAAATATGATGAGAAATCAGAAACAGACCTTATTATAATGACAAAGTAAGATTATGTTATAATAATGAAATTGATCCACAAAATATGAATTTTATCTTAGTGTTATCTTAGTGACTTTTGTTTGGTCCACATGCATGTATATACATTCATAAACTTTTAACAAGGTTATTCATAAAATTCGACCGAAAATTCGACAGAATGCACAGGGCGTTTAAAAAGTTGGAAAAGGTAAAGGGTTGCTTACTAGGACCATATTACAAGTCCAAACTCTGTGAATAAATGTACTACAATTCTCTCCCATTATGGATCTTAGCTATTACACAGGACTGCAGCGTACGACACGGCCAGTCGTCTGGTAGCCAAATGCGACCAAACCCTTGATTGGGCGACTAGAAATTGGATAGTACTGGCCCAAAAATAAATGATTGGGCGAGTACATTATTATCCTCAAAATCGTAGTTTACTCCTATAAATAACCACCCCAACTTCGGAACACCCATTTTCGGAAAACCTCTGGGTCACGCCGTTAAAACATGCAAGTGGAACAACAGACAGTGATGATGAATTTAGTGACAATGAAGACTAGGGGAATGAGGGGAGGGTTTTTGGGGTTATGTGTCGGGAGGGTTTGATTGAAGAATAAAGAAAATATATTGATATTGCTTTACGAGCATTTTTTATTGCTCAACACTGAAGAAAATCTTAGTAAAATAATTGGGCTACCAATATGCATTTTGGGCCTATGAAGTAATTTTTGCACTGGCCCAAAAAAACATTTTCGAGCCAGCCTGGCTCGACTGTCCTACACTGGACTGTAGGTGCTTGAAAAGGAAGCTAGGGGCACTGATGGGACATGAGCATTTATTTCGTCGAATATGGTATTTCTCTACTTAAACCAAACTTTTAACAAGGTTATTCATGATAAGTCAACTTACATGTTATAATTTACTTTTATTATCAACAAGTATTTATAAATTTATGTGTCATCAGAATTATGGTTAATTGTGGAGTACAATTATTTTGTCAGCAAATTCTCCATAACTCTCCCTAAATGTGATTCGTGTTGCAACATGGGAATGTTTAGGATGTTTAAAGGTACAAACTACATTTTTCAATAAAAGGAACTGTTGCTTGCATTTACAAAATTATTTCACCCAAAATGATGATATAAATTAAGTGGTCTGTTACTTGTATTATAAAGTAGTCAGGGAGTCTGGAGATTAACGATTATAAAAGACTTATCATTGATGTTATTTTCATGTTTCATGATTTTGTCATTACAGAGTAAAATATTTTGAAAAGAAACAGGAAGAAAAAAAGAAAATTAGGGCAGAAAAAATACAACAAAAGAAAGAGTAAGTTAAAGTTATGTTTCTTTTCTATTTACAACCAACAGATAATTCAAATCTGTGTATACCAGCTTATCTGAATCATAACTCTTTATGAAAAGTGCCTATATCCTAAATTGATTTAGTTAGTGTTGGTAATGCTTTTGAGGTAATAAAAAAATCTATGTTATTTTTTAGAGAATTGAAGAAAAAAGAAGAGGAAGATAGACAGGTTTGTATATGACTTTTTATCTTATTTCTCCAGTTCTGTCAAGTTGTCACAAGCGAGCACTCAAAGTGTCTTAATAATTGTTAAGTTATCATACATTATTACAAATGATCAGTTCATTTTATTACAATTTAAAAATATATATAGTAAATAAAAATGGGTGAAATAATCTATAAAACTACAATGAAGTCATATTTGAAAAGGTGATCTATAACTTGTCACGTCAAAGTGCTTTTATTTATAAAACACTGACTATAGATGTGCATTTAATCACACGTTTTGGTGTTTGATGTATTTGTTTAGTACATCACAGATTTTTATATAATGATGATTGGTTATCTAGATCTGATCTATGTGGTATAGTTTTTACCAGTCCTTGGCCACTATTCCTTCCATCTCTTTATCAATGCATTATCAGGTTTACTTCCACTAGGTGGCGCTAGTATTTACTTTCAGTTTAATATCGTCTGCACCAAAACAACATTTTGTTTTTCTCGATTTTGTTTAAATATATTTCATATCGTGATGTGTGGTGAACTAAATCTTTTATGTCCAATTTTTCTCGGGAACAGTTCTCCTATCGTGTTGTCTGAAGAGGTGTAGGAGAACAGTTCCCTCAATAAGAGGGCCATTATAAAATAGTATTATATGTCTTATATTGTAGAGAGCAATAGATACCATGTCTAAAGGAGCTATCCTACATATGTCTGGATTCAAGGAGGACACACAGAGGGAGGATATCAAAACCTACTTCATAGATTATGGTGGTGTCCAGTGGGTGGACTTTGATATGGGCGACAAGGAGGTAATGTTTCTGACCCCTATTATCTACAATGACTTCTCCTATACTTTGTTTCTGACCATCCTACCTTTCATCCATGGGGTTAGTGGTAAAAATTAAGATAAATGAAAAAGTAAATTTCTTCAAGGCCATGTTTATATATTGTGTGTTTCTGACCCCTATATCTACTTTGTTTCTGGGCATTCTATTTATTATCCAAATGATAAGCAACGCAATACTATAATTTAATAAGTACATTTCAAGGCATGCTGATACTGTGTGTTTATCATAAGTACAACTTAATTAGTTCAAATAAAATTTTAGCCAAATCAATTGAACATTCCATTTCTGACTTAGGGGTCCAAGATGTCAATCTCTACCCTGCTAGTCTGATTTTTACACTGATTTCTGATGGGATGTATAATTGATAGAAACATACTTTTGCTTGATGCTAAATGCTATATAATAATACAATGTTGATTTGCTTGGAGGCTTTAGTTAGATTTGAAATGGTTGTGAATAATTGTTGATTTGCTTGCAGGTTTTAGTTAGTTTGAAATGGTTGTGAATAATTGTTGATTTACTTGTAGGCTTTAGTTAGTTTGAAATGGTTGTGGATGATTGTTGCTTGGCTTGTAGGCTTTAGTTAGATTTGAAATGGTTGTTATAAGTTGTTAATTTGCTTGCAAGTTTTAATTAGACTTATAATGGCAGTTGTTCAACGTTGATTTGCTTGCAAGTTTTAGTTAGATTTAAAATATCTGTTGTACAATGTTGATTTTCTTTCAGGCTATGGTTAGATTTGAAGAGGCTGGCAAAGCTGTCACGGCACTGCAAATGGCAAAAGCAGCAAACGACGATAAGGTTGTTATCAAAGAGACAGAATTAGAATGCAGAGTTTTAGAAGGTAAGCACATGTTACTTAATATCTATTAGAAGATAGTATGTTTAACCAAGAGCCATAGTACAAATGATTATTGATGTCATGAAGAAAGGAAATACTTTAAAGCAGAATACTACAGATTGTTTGTAGTTAGTGCCTGCAACCTATCTTCTGGTCAAAGCATTGTACCAGAATGCTTAGATTAATGGTATTAACTAAAGCAGAATACTACAGATTGTTTGTAGTTAGTGCCTGCAACCTATCTATTGGTCAAAGCATTGTACCAAAATGCTTAGATTAATTGTATTAACTATGTGCGTAACCAATTCTGGGTAAATGTAGTATCTTTAATGTAAAAAGTTGGTTTTTATCAATCCATTTATTGTTATTATTGAAGACATTCTGTTCAGGTAGATTGATTTGTTATAGAAGATATAAAGACAGTTACGTCATAATTGTATGATTCAGATTGGCTTTATTTCTTTTATTCACAAACAAGCATTTAACATACAACATTTTGAAGAAAAAAAATTCTCCCCACCTCTCGTCCCTGCCCCAAGATCTAGGGTCTGGTTACACCAAACAAAGATATTTTTAACTATAGCCCCACATATTTTTATTGCTGTATAATTATACCTTTAATGAACAGGTGAGGAGGAGATCCTGCACTGGATTAAAATATTCAAAGAAGCAGCAGAAAGGAAGGCAGAACAAAAGAAGGCGAAGAAGAGGAAACACGGAGGAAGAGATCGTGATGACCACGACCGTCATGATCGACATGGGCACAGGGTAAGAAAAGGCATTTCTTTAAAACTGCGGTCTTTGATTGGTAGTCCATACAGGAGCAAGTCAGTGCGAGTTATCTCCCTGGTTGCAATTCACATGATTTCTCAACGTTATCAGTCTGCAACGTTAGGCACTAGTCCAATGCCCAGGACTAGTAAGAGTTGGTTCGGACTAGTGAAATTTTCTGCAATTCTGCTATATATTGTCTGACAGAATATCTTAGATTTGCTCATTCAGACTTTTGCTTGAAAAACTTAAGGTTACAGACTGCATTATGTTGTTAAGATGCTATGTATTGATCTTTTCAAGACTGAATCACCTAAACTTGTGAGCCTATTGATTGTAACAAACTGGGCTTATAGTATGTTATAGTAGTAAGATAGAACTAAAAAGTATGCATTTTACCTGTACCATGTTAAAGAAGCATACAAATTCAAAGAAAAATATAAAACGAAACATTAACATCAAACTAATGTAAAAGATCTTACCCTTACCATATTAAATTCAAAATTAAATTATTAAAAAAATGAAAGAAACATTTACATAAAACTAATGTTATTTGTATACATACTTAAATAAATATAACTCTTGTTTAATGTGAAGATCTTATTTATATATTGTGTACATGTGTATTGCAGGACAAGAGGCGTAGAGATGACAGACGTGATGACCGTCGCCATGACCACAGTGATGACGACTGAGGAGGTCAGTTGTTAACTTAATTAGAAAAAACGAATTGGTTCTCAGACCCAGTTTATTCTTTTTCAAGCCCCACATAACTCATTTTTTTGACAATTTTTTGTTTCATTCTTTTAATTTTAGCACTCTTATCCTTATATTTGATGTAAATTTCCTAAAAAGAGTTTATTTGAATATCATCACAATACATGATACATAATCTTAAAACTTAAAGCCATAGATTTTGAATAAAGGTAACTTTTTAAAGTTTTTGGCATCTTAAATAAGACTCAAAAATGTATCTACCAATTAAGCATCTAGTTTTACTAAAAGTGTCCCAAGGACCAATTAGTTAATTTTGTGTGATCTTACTTAAAAATTGTGATGTCCTTGCTTATCACTGAAAATATATTGGTAAATATATGTACCAAATGTGCAATTTATGTGTTGTTATCTTATCATTAAATTTTATTTTATTTTATTATTTAATTGGAATATGGGGAAGTTGCAAATGGCATCAGACCATCATATCTAGGTTGACTTCAGAAAAATTTGTAGACACTATACACAATCAGAATGTATTAAGATATTCTTAATTAATCATCGTTGAAGATTAAATTTAAAAGTTTTTTTAATCCATGTTCAGACAACTTACATGTTTTTTTAGATTAACAAAACTTCTCGCCCTTTTATGATGAAAGAATGTATATACTTAGGTACTGTTTTGTAAAGTTTGTAAATATATTTCTTTTTGTAAACAAACTTTTTAACATAATAATCTTTAAACCTTTTTATCTTTGCAGTTTGTGCAATTTAGTGAGAATGGAGAACAGGAGAATCTTTATGGAGAACTTTATTGTGTCCGATGTCATTAGACTGTGTAGCAGTGCTTGGATACATTTGATAAATTTATATAGTGAGGCTATGTCCAAGACGACTCTCAAACTAAGAATGATAGGAACTTTGAGACAAAGCAAGTCTGAGAGTTGGTTCAGTGAACATCTTTTATTATTGGTTTTGAATGTTGTTTTTTTTTTTTTAATATGTAGTAATGTTGTATCAAATCGCTACTTGACTTATACTGGACTTCGTAATAGAAGGCGTGATATTTCACTTTAAAATTGTTATTTAGACTTTCAGTATATGATGCACGTTGAATATGAGTAGAAAAAGGAAGAATTAGATTCACTGCATTCAATTAGTTCATGATGTGCAAACGGTTACAAAACTTCATCTTTAACTGGGCAGCTGAAAGTAGGACAAAAAGAATGTTTGAGATCTGTATTTCAATATTGTTGTGTTTAATACCAGCATCATGGGTAAAGTATCCAAATAACATACAAGCATTCTTAAAATTCCAGATTGTTACAACCACATTATAGATTCATTTTGATTATCACCGTGTTAAAATAGTTTATTAATTGAATATTTTAATTACAAGTTACAATCACAATTTTTAATGTGCATTTGTATTTAAAAAACCATCACTAAATTGTTGCATATAAAAGACTGTTCATTCAATGGATGCAAACATGTATCGTAAAATTTTGACTAGTGACCAAGTTTTCACATGGATAGAAATCATTTATGTTAGAACTGTGTATCTAACAAGTTGAAACCTTTTTAAATACAGCGTATATATGAATTTGTATTTTTAAATTGTATCTTGCTTACATTGTTCTTAATTCAAACCGGACGTACTCATCATTATCTTTTAACCATTCTATACACCCAGTAGAAACGTTACAATTTCATGATCACATTTCATCATGCAGAGTAAAATGTCTTAAATGTAAATAAAAAATAAGGAAAAATCATTAAATTGTTGTTTTGTTTTAATGTCTTCAAATCAAAGACATTTCTCCTCCACTGCATATTAAAGGACCTGTCAATTAAACATGGGTTGTGTCAAAACTTTTATCAGCCAATTAAGGATAGAATATTTCTAGGATCAAGTTTATGGCATTGTGAATTAAGGTGCTCTCGCACAAATGGAATGACATATAAAGGTTCACAATCTCTCCTTCATAGTTATATTGAAAGGGAACTTCTCCTCACATCTACCATATTATCATTCGCCAGGTGTACCACTCATTGTAAAACCTCTAACATTGTCCTGATCAAAGTGTACTACCCGCCCATTCATCCTCGTTGTATTTGTCAAAGTGGAATACTCGTCCATCCATCTAAAAGAGACGAAAAACCAATTCTATGTGTGTCAGGACCTCGTTCGAAATTCCAGGTCTATCAGTGTAGATTTGTCAAATCGAATCACTCACTCTCAACGGACGCTCAAGAGAAAATGAATTTTAAAAAGGCAAGCTGAAGGGCTAGATGTTTACTTGTGTTGTTCAATGCATGACAACCTCTAGTACCAATTACTGACATCATTCTCGTTGTGACCACTTACCTGTATGTTTCAGTTCTATTATTACAAAAAGTAGTGACCAGCTAAGGTATTTGCTTGCATAAAACTAAAACTACTCCTTTTGAAAATAAAATTTTACGTTCGCCTTCAAATTCTTTTTAACAACAATTCAATATGGAAGGTTTGTTTTAAGATAGACATTTTATGAGCAGTTCTATCCGTTGTTGATTCTTTTAACTCGCGGCTGATCACTAGGGATGTATTTGTGGTATCGGGTTTGGCAATGCAATACAATCAAGCTTAAAAGGTAAA
>JAUMGZ010015701.1:0-10041 GCA_032359645.1 Pododesmus macrochisma | reverse complement strand
AAAAATAAACATTTTCTTAAATTAATAAACTTTAGTTTTCCCGGCGAATTTGATGCTTTGCATCAACGTTTTCTTGTAAAGATTTTGATACACTTCATGTACATGTATGTGCATGTATGCTGGCGGGATCAAATATAAATATTATCATATTGATCCCAGATATTATGTTGTAATCTGGGAGGAATACGTATTCCTCCCAGGTTGTAATGTATGCTCACTCGTGGATTGACATAAACAGAAATTCAGTATTTGATTCTAAAAGAAATTCTGCATTTTAGATTTATATTTAAATATCAAACAAACTGCATTTAATTCAGTTCTTTTTAGAATAAACTGATTTAATAATTATGTTGATTTCATAAGTTTGCTAGATCAATCACAGATCTTTAAGTAACATGATCATTCTATTAAATTTACAACTTTACAAATAGATCAACTGTTCCGAATATTTTAAGTTTACTTATTTAGTTCTGTGGTTAAACTGATAAAGGAATATTTTGTCTCTCCAAAAAAATGCAATAAAAACCCCTTGAGATTTATCTTATAAATACGACACTAACAAATGTCACCAAGGGTTGCTGTTGCAAAAAAAGCCCCCCAGGAGCCTCAACAGTTTACTCATCAGTTGCATTTTAACACTAGAGGGCGTTGCGCGAAGCCCATCCTGTTCCGACGACTGCCAGATATGTTTTGTAAATAAACATGATTGCAGCTGCTTATTGACCGTTCAAGGAAGCAACATGTCATCTAAGCATATTCCACGGGTTATTTCACATCGGGGTAAAACTGCAGTAGAGATTGAAAGGGAAAACTTTGAGAAAACACAGGTAAATTGTCCATAAGCTGTGATGCCTTCAACGGAAGTCGGTGTTTGACAGTGCAGTGCAATTTTATGTCAACATATTTCAATAGTGAGCTGTCAATCGCACCTTTTATTTCAAAGTGCATTTAATTGGAAAAAATATCACTGTATAAAATAAATTGAATAAGAAGACTTAACTTAAAGAATGAAGTTTATGATTAATATTTATTACTACAGTATCTATAGGAAGGATTGAATCAATAATATTCAGTTATTGAAAAGTAATATGGTAATGCCATATATTATATATTATTGTGAAATACCAAAACACACGATTAGCCAAAGATTTAAAGTTAAGTCCCTGTTAATCATTGATGGTTGAACTGATATTAAATTTATTAATTGGTTTGAATAAAATGTGTGGCTTTTATGAACATGTACACTATATGAGAAAGGTCTGCACGATTATAATTAGTTGTCCTTACAACAATGTGTTGTTTATATACAATTGAATATATGTTTTATCATTCAGTAAGCTGTGAAGCATTATTTCTATACAGTTATTCACAATATATTATAAATGTTTAAAATGTATGTTTAATTCTCGTTTTTGCAAACAACAATTTAAGTTTCCATTCAGTAATTTTTAGCTCAACTGAGCCAAACCCCCTTGTGGATTATGTTTTGCTATCATTGGTAATCCATACCTGCCAACCTTGCAAACCTTAACTGGGGAAGATTTGTAGACTCCATGCATTTGGGGGAGATTTAATATTTTAGTAAGAAATTATAGGGAATATTAAATTTTCATTGAGGAGACGATGCATGAATGGTCAGAATTGTAGTCTAAAATATCATTTCACATTTTCAACTCCTTCACAAAGACTGTTGGACAGATTTTCGTGAAATTTGATGGAGATATTTTCACCATGGTCCTCCTTATGGCTTAAGAATTATGTTCTGACTTTACCAAACGCCGTCCAGTATGGTCATCATTGCCTCTAGTTTGCTGAGACCTTTTGACTTCTTGTCAAGAAACATTGGTCAGATTTTTACAAAATGTGTAAATGTCCCTTGCATGGTTATCTTTCAGAATTATGTCCATTATGCTGATGGCTACCGTGCATACTTGCCAACTTTTCAAAATTTTCATTGGGGAAATATCATGTATTGTCAAAAAAGTACTTACATTGTACACTGCATGCGCACTATATTTGGAAAATAATCATTTAAAATTACGCATACTTTCTATTGCTTCTTGCAATGTTTTAATTTGTCTTGAGATTAAAACAAGACTTAAATTAACATATGGAATTTAAGATATGGAATTTCAAAATTGAGGGTAAAAAATTGGGAGTCAGTATGACTGTGGGCTGTGATTTGCTGGGACATTTTTGACTTTTGTCAAGAACTACTGTTCATATTTCATGAAACTTAATGTGTATGTTCTGTGCGTAGTCTCCTTTCAGACTGTCTATAGCTAATATATACATGTAACTAGCTAGCTTTGCCAAATCCAATATAGCCTTTGATTGACTGAGAACTTTTTGACTTAAAGTTCATATCAAAATCAAATTACCAGATTTTCACAAAAAGATGTTCCTTGCATGATCCTCTTTCAGATTGGTGTCCCACATTGTTAAACTCCCTCTTATATATATATGGCCCCAAGGCCTTTGATCGGCTGACATTTTTTTTAACTAGCCAAGTCTATTTTGTCTGGAAATGCATATGTTTTCGTTGGCCTTGCTGTATATATGCTCGTAATTTGAAACTGGCATTCTTATAATTCAAACAAACATGCTGGAAATTTGAGAAAGGATATGTTGCCTGATCATCTGAATATGATATGAATTTTAAGTTTTAAAACAACATTTGTATTGTTTTCCAGGCTAGTGCAATCAATAAAGCTATCAATAACCAAGAAACACCAGTGAAAGAAAAACATGTCAGAAGTATCCTTTGTCATAAACTGTGGATAAAGTAGCCAATACTGTAAAAATAAAACACTACTTATATAGTGTACTCACTTCTATGCAAATAGTGTATAAGAGAGAGAGAGAGAGAGAGAGAGAGAGAGAGAGAGAGAGAGAGAGAGAGAGACTGACTCAATGCAAGAATTCTCAAATGTATATAAATATATTGGCAAAAGTTCAAAAAGTGTGCAGCAAAAGCTGTACATCATGCATGTTATAGTAACCAAGAGGGTAGACTTCATTTACTTTGTCATACAAATAACTGTACATGTGCAATACACTTTACATTATGACCATTTTTTTTCTCAAGTTTATATAACTTTGATTGTCTGTTGAGACTTTTTCACATTTGATTTAATCAACATTTCATAGCCTTATTAGGATACACATGAGCAAATTAATAAGGGGAACCTATTGCTGACCTTTTTACGAGATGTTTAGGAGAACATTGAAAAAGTTTTTGCTTAAGAAAATATTGAAGAAATTTGGAGTAGGTTAGAGAGTTTTGACAACTTTCTGTTATTGAGTTGTTTACACTGAAATATCCAACAAATCAATAACTCAAAGTAAAATACTCTTTAACAAAAAAGATTATCCCTTTACATAACTACAGTACGGTAACTCTGAGAACATCACTATAAAACTTTATTTGACTGATATTAAAATAGATGTAAAATAATAAATTTAAACCTCTTTTAGAGTCACATTGATACAAATCAGTTTAAGTAATGTTGTACTTTTCTGTATTTATCACACAAATCCAACTGTTATTTTTTCTCATTCAGTTTTTGCTATTAAGTGGTGAATGACTACAGCAAAGTAAGTAAGTCAAGTGGTCATCTTACACATACTGGATGTTGTGTCAACTTTGTACTGATGGTATCTAAGCAGGAATTAGTACCAATATGTGGGAGATGCCTTAAGTGATGCTTTGTCGGTTTTTGTATATCTATTATTATGAATCATATTAAACATGAAAATAGAAATTGTATGCATGATGTAAACTCCTTAGGAAAAGTTAGGTCCAGGAAGTATTTATCTCAACAGTATATAAAACACATGTATACATAATATTTACTTGGCTCAGGTCAAAGGATACACTAAACAAAAATCTGAACATTTGGACTTTTTTGCTATATTTTCACTACTTATGAACCTAGTGTCAAAATATGCATAGTAAAAATTAAAAAATTATAAATTTTAAATCCGTGTATTTACCATGCTTGTTAATGTTTTGTATACACTGATCAGCATAAAACTCCACACAGAGCAAAGAGTCATGAACTTCCAGTATGTAATGAAGGTACTACTTAAAGTCTAACACCAGCTTGTAGACTGATTGTTCATGTACATGTGATTGTCTGTATTGTCTCCCTCACCATCTTTTCACTCACTCTATGGTCTGCACAAAGTGATTTTGCACCAGTATGCATTGTACAAGGTTTTTTCCCCTTCTGATCCACTGCAAATGCCCAGACCTAAAACACATATTTTTGCCCGCTTTGAAAGGAAATATCAAGTTTATTGAAATAAAAGTAAGACTCAGATTTTGCAATATTAAACTTTAACCTATATACAGCTACTGTATTGGGAACATTTCATGACAATGGAGCCGGACTATTTTGGAACATTGCTTCACGGTTACCTGTACAGGGTAATCCTATTGTCTGCTGGAAATTCTGTCATGTCATCCATAAACTGTGTAGAGAGGGCCACAAAAATGTAAGTAGCACATAGTCCTAATGTTATGTTTATATATGAACAATATTTTGTAGAATGAATTGATTCTGTTTTGTGCATATTGTTATATATGATATATTAACAACCATTTATATAAATCGACAATGTTTAATGTTCAGCACTAGTCTGATAGAGATATCCAAGACTAGTTAAGTTTGGTTTGGACATGTACAGGTGGAATTTTCTTCAGTTCTACTGTACATGTGAATTGTATCAAAGAACTCTGCTTAGCTACATATGTAGCACTTGAAATTGTTTTTGGTGCTACAGACTGCAATAACAATTTATTATAATGATAATGAGTTGAACATGGATTTATTGGTCATTTTCATGTACATATTTCAATGTTTTGACACAAGTTTTTAAAAGAATTTCATCATTTATTAGGATATCTGTTAGTATATTCTCTCTTAGAACATCTGAAAAAAATCACTTAATATAAGGATGACTGCTACTCACATTTCAAAGTTTTATTTAGTATAAATAATACATTACCAGGTAGATTTGTTTTGCCCATTGACCCCAAAATTTCTGATAAGTATTCTTAAAATATACATCTTATATACCCATCTACCAAAACATTTAAAAAAAAATAATGGTTATACGCTTTCCCTATTATTTCTGGCACCTAAAAATCTATTTTTTCCATATATTATTTAATATGAAAAATCTTAGAGAAGTTTTTCCCCGCCAAAATTTATATCTCATTTACCGATCCTTATTTTTGCATAAATGAAAAGCATTTATGTCAATTGTCTTATTTTATGAAAATCAGCCAATGTGTAAGACTTTCATCTCCAGTAGCGTTCATCTTTTATTATTTGGGTGTAATATGGCAAACATTTGTGGAAATGTCATGCTTTTTTCATAAAAAGAAGTACAAAATGTATTGTACATTGTAGGACAGATATCAACCAAATTTCGCTGTCATATAGTCATGATTCATATGAAGGGTGTGTGTATAGAAGGGAATCTGTTGTGGTAGACACACATGAATTAATTCAGAAAAATTACAATTCACAAGTTAACTTTCTTTAATTTCAGGGTAGAAGTTTCATTTTAGTTCAAATCTTGTTTGATTTTTAGTCCATCTGGACCGAAGGTCCAAGGTGGACTTCTCTCATACAAATCCCGTCCGTCCGTCCATCGTTAACTTTTGCTTTAAATGACATTTCCTC
Source organism: Pododesmus macrochisma (assembly GCA_032359645.1). Classification (NCBI taxonomy): domain Eukaryota; kingdom Metazoa; phylum Mollusca; class Bivalvia; order Pectinida; family Anomiidae; genus Pododesmus; species Pododesmus macrochisma. The sequence continues at coordinate 4,345 of JAUMGZ010015701.1, read as the reverse complement.
TGAAACTACTGGACTGATTTCAACCAAATTTAGCAGGAAGCATCCTCAAGGGAAGGGGATTCAAGATTGTACAAATGAAGGACCTCACCCCCCAGGGGACAGGTTGGCGGGGTCAAAAGGGGAAGATTTGACAGGCCTTCAAACGACATCTACTCTGAGACTGTTGGACAGATATCAACCAAATTTGGCTGAAAGCATTCTTTGGGGTAGGGGATTCAAGATTGTACAAATGAAGGACCTGATCCCCCAGGGGACAGGTGGGCGGGGCCTAAAGGGGTAAATTTGACAGTTTGCCTTTAAACACCATCTCCTCTAAGACTATTGGGCTGATATCAACCAAATTTGGCTGGATGCATCCTTAGGGGAAGGGGATTCAAGAATGTACAAATGTCGACCTGACCCCTAGGGGACAGGTGGGCGGGGCCAAAAGAGGTAAATTTTACAGTTTGTCTTCAAACCCCATCTCCTCTGAATCTTTTTGGCAGATTTCAACCAAATTTAGCAGGAAGCATCCTTAGGGGAAGAGGATTCAAGTTTGTACAAATGAAGGACCTGACCCCCCAGGGGACAAGTGGGCGGGGCCGAAAGCGGTTAATTAGTCAGTTTGCATTTAAACAGTCTTCTCTGAGACTTTTGGGCAGATTTCAACCAAATTTGGCAGGAAGCATCCTAGAGGAAGGGGATTCAAGATTGTACAAATGAAGTATCTGACCCCAAGGGGACAGGTGGGCGGGGCCAAAAGGGGTACATTTGACAGTATGTCTTTAAATGACTTCTCCTCTGAAACTACTGGGCAAATTTCAACCAGATGGACGTTAAGGCCCCATTGGCCTCTTGTTTTGGCATGTCCTTGTTTTCATCTGTCCCAAAGTTCAAGTTTTTAAACATGAATAATTTTACTGAAACGTAGTGAAATGTAATTCATCTTCTATCAGTTGTTTGTCCCTACATAAGGAATCTGTGTGGGATGCAGAGGCTAAATGAAAAAGGTCAAGGTCACAAAACAGATTTTCTAACATACATGTACTTTATTAATAGATGTACCAAGGTTTAAGTTTTCAAACATAAATAACATTACAGTCAAACCTGCTTTAAAGACCACTCAAGGGAACCAAGAAAAGTGGCCTTTTAATAGACAGGACGAGGTGGCCTTTAAATATAGTTTCAATGTAGTTGAAATATAAGGAGGAGGGATCTAAAAATTCTGGCCTTTAAAGACAGGTGATTGTTAAGAAGAGGTAGCCTTTAAAGCAGGTCTGGCTGGTCTTATATGAAGTACTTTTACCAAACTTTCATCGGCTCTCATAACACGAGGAATCTAGCTGTGGGTTGTAGAGGCTGAATAAGATAGGTCAAGGTCACAGGACACTTTAACATTTATAACCAAGCTTGTTTAAGGCATGTCTCTTGGGTCAAAAATATATGCTACACATTTCTGGGTCAAAGTTTAAAGATCTTTTTACATTTTTAGCTTACCTATGCTCAAAAGGCTCACTTAGCAATCATTGTCCCCATAGTTGGCATGAACTCTACCCATTTTTAGTCCATCTGGATCGAAGGTCCTAGGTGGACTTTGCTCATACAAACCAGGGACAGGCTGGTGGGGCCAAAGGGGTTAAGTTTGACAGTATGCCTTTAAACCACATCTCCTCCGAGACTTTTGAGTAGATTTCAACCAAATCTGGCAGAAAACATTCTATGGGGAAGGGGATTCAAGATTGTTCAAATAACATCTGGACAGGTGGGCGGGCCAAAAGGGTTAAATTTGACAGTATGCCTTTAAACATCTTCTCTGAAACTACTAGGCAGATTTCAACCACATCTAGCAGAAAACATCCTTAGGGGAAAGGGATTCATGATTGTACAAATGAAGTCTGTGACCCCTCAGGGGACAGGTGGGCAGGGCCAAAAGTGGTTAATTTGGTAGTATGCCTTTAAATGACAGCTCCTCAGACTATTGGGCAGATTTCAACCAAATTTTGTAGGAAGCATTTTTTGGGGAAAGCGAATTGAGGATTGTACAAATGAAAACTCTGACCCCCACTCCTCCCCCCTCTCCCACCCCCAGGGGACAGGTGGGCGGGCCAAAAGTGGTAAATTTGACAGTATGCCTTTAAACAACATCTCCTGAAACTACTGGACAGATTTCAACCAGATGGACATTAAGGCCCAATGGGCCTCTTGTTTATACTCCTGCAGAACTACTGGATCAAATTAATCAAAACTTAATTGGGAGCATTCTTGGCTAAGAGGATTCAGATTTGTTTAAATGATGTATTTCAGCTCCTGAAAAGGGACTATTAGATGAAATTTCAAAAGCCTAATGATGATATAGAAAGTTTAGAGCTAGATTCATGCAAGTTTGTTCAAGGCATGACTCCGGGGTCAAAAATAGATTAAACATTTTGATGTCAAACTTTAACACTGTTGCAAAGCTATTTGTATTTTCTACTTCTCCAAAACTACTGAGCCAATTCCAGCCAAACTGTAGGGAGCATCAATGGGGAAGGGAATCCAATTCCAGCCAAATGTTGTAGGGAGCATCAATGGGGAAGGGCATCCAATTCCAGCCAAATGTTGAAGGGAGCACCAATGGGGAAGGGCATCCAATTCCAGCCAAACTTTGTAGGGAGCATCAATGGGGAAGGGCATCCAATTCCAGCCAAATGTTGTAGGGAGCATCAATGGGGAAGGGAATCCAATTCCAGCCAAACTTTGTAGGGAGCATCAATGGGGAAGGGAGTCCAATTCCAGCCAAACTTTGTAGAGTGCATCCATAGGAAGGGGATCCAATTCCAGCCAAACTTTGTAGGGAGCATCCATAGGAAGGGGATCCAATTCCAGCCAAACTTTGTAGGGAGCATCCATAGGAAGGGGATCCAATTCTAGCCAAACTTTGCATCCATGGGGAAGGATGTTGACAAAATTAAAAAAAAAAAAAAATCCTAATAAACTGGAAGCCCTAGAGTTTTTAAAATGCTTGTAAATGTGAAAACTGTGGGGCATGGAAATTAAGTTTGTTCAAGGCATGAGCGAACTTGGGGTCAACAATAGGTTATGCTTTTAGGGGTAAAAGTTCAACACTATTGCAAATTATTTTTTGTTCACACTTTTCAAAAGCTACCAAGGCCATTTCAATCAAACACAATTAGTTGGTAACATGCTGGGGGAAGGAACTTCAGATCTGTGCAAATAAAGGGGCTTTGCTCTTGGGATAAATCTGATAAAATGGAAGGCCTAAAGCTCAATGCATATGCTTGCATATGAAGTAACCTTGGTGAATGGGAACCAAGATTTTTCAAGGCGTGACTCGTGGGTCAAAAATAGGTTACATATTTTCAAAGTTTAGCGCTTTAGCAAATACAGCTATGGACATTTACAATGTCTCCAAAATGAACTGGACCAATTTCAACCAAATTTGGTATGTAATAGCCTTAGCGAAAGGGGATTTCAGTTCATTCAAATAAGGTGACCTGACTGCTAGGGGTGCCATAAGAAGGGTAAAAAAGGGGAAAATGTGACACAGCAAATTCAAATGATGTGATATGGACACAATTGTAGGGCATGAATTTGGGAAAATTTATGAGAAGGCTTAGAGTTTCAAAAATCAATGGACCAGTTTCGTTCAAACTTTGCTGGATGCATCCCTGGGAGAAAAGGATTCAGATACATTCAAATACATTCAAATAATGGGACACATCCCTTCAGGGGCCACCACTAGGGGGCTGAAAATGGGGATATGTGACAAAATGTAAAAACATTCATCTAATAAACTAGAAAGTCTAAGTCTGAATATAAAGTATGGGTTCTGGGCATTTCTTGTATGGATTGCATCATAAACATTCAAATATAAAGTTTGAAACCAGATGGACATCAAGGCTAAATGAGCCTTTTTGTTGCCACTTTTGTATTACGTTTGTTGATGATGATAATAGTTTTTGTAATTCTAAATACAGTCAAACCTGCCTTAGCGGCCACCTGGTTTCAGCGGGCACTCGTCTCATGTGGCCAGCCACTTTCAGATCCCCCCAATGCATATCTCACTATATTTTAACTGGTTTCAACGGCCACCTGGCTGACTCGGCCAGCAGCCGCCAATTTCTGTACCAAATTGTAGATTCAACTGTATTCGGCGGCCATTTTGTTTAGTCAGACGGTCACATGATCTCTACCGGAAGTTACTTCCGTTTTCCGGTTATCACTTTCTAATTAGGATATGAGGAAGTAAAATCAATCGATCGATGCGGAGGTAAACATCAATACAGGTTAACAAGTGTACAGGTGTGATAATCTTATAATTGGTCGCGCTTGTCGGATTATGGTTGTCGTTTAACATGTAGCCTAA
>JAUMGZ010015690.1:0-10042 GCA_032359645.1 Pododesmus macrochisma | reverse complement strand
ATAAATGTATATTTGGTTCATTTTTCTGTGTGCGTCCAAAGTTTTCTTATTGTTTGCCAATGTCCATGGACTTACGGTCTAGAATATCGTCTTGGTTTTTCGATTTACTTATTTATAAGCTCAATCTAATGACCAAAACCATTCTATGTAGAACTAAAAACATGTTCTGGACTAGTTTATAAAAATATGTAGAACAACGAATACGGTTGAATAAGAATCTAAAATCATTCAACAATATTTACGGGGCTATTGTAATCCTACAAATGACTGTCAAAAGTTAGATGGAATGTTTGATAAATACAAAATCAAAATTGAAAATGACACATAATGTCGTTAGTATTCCCAGAATGAATTTTCTACTATTTTTTTTTCTTATGTTTTTAGTTATTGTCTTGAAATAAAAACACCCCACACAAACCCTATATACGAAAACCTATCCACATGTACGCACGCAAGCACGCACGCACGCAAGCACGCACGCACGCACGCACGCACGCACGCACACACGCACGCACGCACGCACGCAGATAAATTTGATTCAATCAATACAGTTCTCACTCAATGTTTTCCTACCGTTTGCTGCAGAGATTAGTTCAGCCCCTGTACACACAGATACATGTCCAGATTTAGCTTTCTTTCCGTCATCATTATTTTCCCGTGTTTTCGGCTTAGGGAAAGAACAGTTGAAATGTTTTTCCCAATATTCAGTAAACCATGGATTAGGGTTATGGACACCGGGCTTCAAACTGCAAAACAATTAACATCGAATCATTTAATTACAGTCTTGCTTTTAAACTTGCATTTGTCTGTTGATATAATCATATATTCAAGCGCTTTAATCTAATTCAAACAATATACACCATGTTCTAAATAAATAATAAGAAGAAAAAAAACCAGCATATTATAACAATGCGAACCATGTATCTTTACCAACAAGAGGCCAACAATAATTGAGGCGATAACTATGATAAACAACAAGAGGTCCATTGGGCCTTAACGCCCCTCTGGATGAAATAGGCCTTTAAGTAAATATTTGGCATTTGAATACTTTTGACCCTTGGGTCACACTTTGAAAAAAACTTGGTCTTCCATGCTCTAAAGTTACTACAAACCAATGCATTAATTAAGGAGTCGACAATGTGAAAGTAAACACTATGCTATATACATGTATGTATATAGTGTTGAACTTTGACCCCGAAATGCGGAACCTATTTTTGACCCCAGTGACATACCTTGAACTAGCGTGGTTCCCCATGCTCTAAAGTTACTACATAACAAAAGCGTAAGCTATAGGCAATCTAGTTTTTGAAATTTTGTCAAATATTCCCCATTTTTGCTCCAAGCTTGTGCCTACCGGCAGGTTGAGCACCATTATTTGAACAAGTTTGAACCCCTTTTCCCAAGGGATACCTTCTTCCAACTTTGGGTGAAATTGCTTCAATGGTTTAGGAGAAGAAGTCTAAAATGTGAAAAGTTTACGACGGGCGGCGGACGACGGACGACAGATGGAATTTGTATTAGAAAAGTCCATCTTGGAGCATTTTTCTAGATGGACTGACAATAGATATAGAACTACAACACAATCTTATAAACGAAAAAAACGTTACAAAGACAATAACAACAGCATTAGTAAAACAACAACAAAACAACAGTAATATTACCAAAAAAATAACAAAGAAATTACAAAAATATCACTTTTGATGTGTTTACATCTATAACGTTAGGTTATGGTCAGACAAGTTTGTGGATGAATGGAATTACCTTTATAAGAGTTAATGCTATATTTATAAATAACAGGTGGTTGGTTCATTAACTATAGACTTAACAACACAGAAAGCCTATATTTATTATAATCATCAGCAATTGTTGTGTCTTTTTATTTTTAAACTATAAAATTTTGCAGTTATCTTATGAGTGACAGCATATGATTTATTTCCAATCGTATTTATCATGTAGCAAAATCGTTGTACTAGCCGGCAAAGTTTTCCCTGCACTTGTATATAAAAGGCGTCAACAGATGACGGTTGTGTTGGATCTGAGTCTCATCTGTATGCAAATATCTTGTTGTACATGTATTTGTAACTTAAATGCCAAATTACATACTTTACCTTGTGAAATACTTATCAAATCCATTTAGTTCTTTACTTAAAGGCTGTACAGCAATAGCTCCACTTAATAACGTCGATTCATGTCCCCCAAAGCGGCGTCCACTCCATGCATCTACGCCTAGCCAATGTATAGTTTTCATATCAGTATTGTGACGTTCTATTTCTCGCAGCAATTTCTCAACGGCACTGTACTGTGCTACAAACAGTATAACGAGGTTTCCCTCCGCTAAGAAATAAAGTTGTAAAATTGTTATCAATTTCATATAATAATTGGCCTTTTTTTGTATGTTCTTTTCCACACTTTCTATTGACAATATATAACAATTATCCGTATGAAAACACTTACCTTATAATTGGCGTGGTGTATATTACCATTTATAACCAGGAAATTTATCTGATTTTTCCACTTGAAAGCTACCTTTATTAATTTGAAATTATGACAAATGTTATAGGTGATACATGTACCCTCACCAAAAAACAATAATAATAATAATAATAAAAACTAAGTTATAATAATAAAAATAAGAAACTAAACACAAATTTATGTATTACCATTTTTATTTGACTCGTCCAACACACGTTTTCCAAGTGAACTTATCATTCCTTTGTCCGACATTGTGACGTCATCGAACTTTTCAACTCGAGCGAAACAGATCCCGTCCCTCTCGGTCAGACGCTCCACCTCGTAATACAGGTTGATGCCGTACGACGTATGTTCATATATAACGACAATATACTTCCAATCCATATATCTATCATAAATAGATTAATTAATATTTTAAACAATAGCAACTTTATAATGATCGTCGGGAAAGAATAAATTTGAAAAATAGGCAATTTCGTTAGTAACAGAGCTGAGGTAATGGTGTTAAGGTGAGGTTACTAAGACACTTCAAACTGGATAAAGTATAGAGCCTCGATATCGAATGTTCCTGTATGGACAAATTTGAAATTTTAAAATAGATAAAACAAAGGGCTGAAATATGCATCACTATATTGTACTTACTTTTAACCTTCAATTTACTGTCGAATGCTTTTTTTGGTTTCACTACATCGTTGTCTATTTAATTAGAATTAGGATAATTAAACCTTCTCCTTTTTGTAGAATTTGAGATCCGCGACGCGAGTTAAACCTGTATTTTCGACAATAAAACTACAGATATATGGTCTACAACTCAAACTATATAACAGCGAGTTTTTCCTCCAAATATTTATCAAAAACTTCATTTCCATACCACATACTACGGAAAGATAAATCGGTTTCCTAACCTTCCCACTAAAACGAATAAATTGAAATAAGAAACTGAATTAAGAAAATTGTACTTACTTCAAAACGCTGACTAATGTTTCGGCCTGAAATGTATCGGAAGGCACCGTTCTCTTGAAGTAGCTAAATCGACTCTTATCACTTAATTCAGGACTAGTTGACCAATAGCTGATCTAAGTTAAAGTAAAATACATATATAAACTTTAGTGGTGTCTAATGGCAAGTAAACAAACCACACACGATGATGGGAAATAAATCAGGAATAGGAAATGATACAGTTAAAGTATGGTGATGTGGGATATAGCAAGTTCCTAGTTCCCCGCGACCAGGTCAATTACCAAAGGCGAAGCCGAGGTAATTGAACCAGAAACGTGTCATATCCCGAAATATCCACACTTTAACCGTTTTATCAAACCGAAACAAACACGAAGACAGACTGTACTATTTTTTTTAAACCTAATCTACTGCAAAGAAATCCACTCATGGTCCGGGATTACAACATTGCAACGGATCTCGCTCTATGCACCGGGTTTGTTCCGGATTTACACCGAGTACAATTGATAAAAAATGCAGCTTGAAATTCGATTGTGTGGAGTTACTTTGACTGAACAGTGAACCAAACATACCTTAACAGAACACTACAAATATATGTATGCATACCTTATACACCATTTACTCTTTAAACTCAAAAGTGTTGAAGATTTTGCGATCAAACTTTACCCACCCACCAGAAAAACGCCCTTCGAGAGCAAGTTTTCAGTTAGATTCCGTTCATTTGCCCTCTTGCAGAGAATATTACCTAATTTTATGTGCAGATGAGCACCTTCAGTTAATTGAACCCTTTAGTAAAAAATCATTACGTGTTTTTCAATATAATTGGAATTTAGAACAGGTCGGTACTATTACGTAGGCAGCACCGGAACCAAATTTCAGTTAATGCAACGGAACTATTCCTTCTGTTCCATGCTGTCTTGCTTATTTGAATCTCATGTTCATATTTATTGAAGAACATGCCCAGAAGAAAATTAGTTTATGGTTGCACAAACCTAAGAGACTATCAAGAGAATCAAAGGTGGCCGTACTGATGATAAATATATTAAATGAGTAAATGGGTGGTTTTATGAAGTCCTTGTGTAGTTAAAACATGTAAAAGGGTGGTTGTTTTTGCTTCTGGTTTGCTCCGAGAGTAACCGTCATCAAGCAGTGTTTTGCTTCAAACACTTGTTGTACTAAACCTTTTTAAGGAGCCATTTTTTATAGTTATGGAATAATATAACAATTTTACTATTTGACTGCACTTCCTAATATTTTGTAAGAGGAAACTCATTACATGGACAATTTCACTGATGTATCAAATGTTCACTTGGCCCCAAGGTCCTCAAAAAATAAGAATTAATGAAAATGAAAATGGTTGTCATAGATGTATAGTAGAATGCCTATATTTTAATATATTGATTATTTTTTGAGCCAAAATGTTGACATGGAGAAATTTTGCTAAATATTCCCCTGATGTATTGAGTTTATGAACTGTTAAGACATATTTTTTTTTGTATGTAAAACGTATGCATATTTCATATTGAGCTCAATGTTGTTCAGCCCGTAAAAACAGCTACAAAGTCATTTTTGCTAATTTTGGCCAGTTTCATGGGTTATTTGTAATCATTTGCTTTCATTCCAGTCTTATATATAACTTATACATTAAAATATAAACATTCTACTATACGAAACCAATTTTATTTTCATGCATTTTGAATTTTTACGTACGTTTTCATAGGTCTGTGGCCCAAGTTAACATTGCTATTGACACCCCCAACCCTTTCTTCCAACACAATTTATATTAACACGAAACTGCAAACAAAATATAAATCAATTTCAATACGTACAATACTTCTGTATATTCATTGAAACAATAATGTGGACTTATGATAACAAGGAAAACAGCGATCAAACTTTTAAAAATTAAAACCGACCCGTTGCATGTACTGACATTTAGTTCCGGTGCAACCTACGTAACAGTACCACTATGTGCTTAAGTCCATATGAAGTGGTCATCTGTACGTACAATTCGGTAATATTCTCTGCATTTTGGCAAATGAAAGGAATATAACCGAAAACTTGCTTTCGAAGGGCGTTTTTCTGGTTTATGGGTTAATTTTGTTCGCATAAACTTAAACACTTTTGAGTTTACAGTGTAAATTACATATTAGTTTTACAGATGAATGTTTTTAGTGTTCCGTTAAGGTATTTGTGATTCAATGATCAATCAAAGTAACACCACACAATCGAATTTTTTTTCCGTCAGCTGTATAATTCACCAATTTTCCCCGGTGAAGATACGGAAAAAACCCGGTGCACATAGCGAGATTCGGTGCAATGTCGTAATCCCGAACCAGTGTGAAAACGTCTGCGTTCTAAAAACTAGCACATTTCTAATTGCTCAAACGTAAAGAGTATAAAATCGGCGAAGGAGTTAGGGTTTTGGTAAGAGATGTAATTCTCTGGCGCCTGGTCATTTTCCGGGAGACTGGCATAGAGAAAATTTAGCAAACAATTATTTTGTATAGTAGACAAAGTGAAATATTAGCAGTGGTATTATAATTGAGTTTAAAGTGAAATCTATGAAGCAAGCTTTCCACGAAGTTTCAGTCACACTATAATGTATAAGACAACTAAGTTACGTGATTGTGAAGAATTAATGGTGAAACTTCATTAAAGGAGGAAAGGTGGGATAAACTGTGCATCGTCTTTGCATATTTTTAAAACAAGAAAGTGTAGTCGACATAACTTATCTCGACTTTATGCCGTCAATGTGTGTTCTTACCTGTGGTATTTTGAACAGCCTGAGAAAGTTTGCGACCTGTATTGACACTTTGCTTAGGGCAGCCCCTAACACACCAACAACTCTTTGACCTTGACCTGGGCTGGACAAATTTTTACACACATTCATATTTTGTTCATTTGAATGCACATCTATTTGTACAAGATCTAACGTATTTTGTAGTGCGACTGTATCACTTTCACACGTGTCCATTGCCACAATTCCTAACCGGAAGCCCGGTAATTTGTTGTTCACTTCCTGTACGGACATAATGGCCGCCTCTAAAGTTTGTATTCCATCCTGTTCGTGAATTTCACCACATCCTCCCGTCGCTGATGGCTTATGAATGGGAAATATTCCTCCAAGAACAATATCACCACTAACGTTTGCATATCTTAGTGTAAAACACCTTTGCAATCTACTGATGAATATAAGAGCGATAAATGTAAGCATCCCTTTTGCATGTATGAACTCCGGTACGTACATTGTAAGTTTCCCAAATTAGTAATATGCACCCCTATGTGAATTGTTGACTGCACAGTAAAACCAAAGTAAATTACCATAAAGAAAGTAATCTGCAACGCCACGTCACGTAAGCATTATCATATGACTTAAAAGTCTCTTCGGCCAGTTTTTATAGTCATTGATTATTCTGTTCCATACATGTGAATGTATCAGAGTAATTTGTTGTTTGTTTCATATTTTGCAGTTATGCACTGACGTCATACTATCCCATTATATAACACAACTGCACGTGATATGCAGTAAATTGAGATCAATGCACACTTCTACTTCTGAGTATAAAGCGAAATAAGTACTCTAAAGGACAGTTGTGTTAAAAAGCTACGAACAAAACATCAGGTTTTGTTCTGTTCTGTTCTCTTAACACAAAATTAAATATATAAAATGCCTGTAGTTTTGTTGCAATCATTTGAAATTCCTGTAAAATGTGATAAATTGCATTCTAGTTGCTAGTTTAACTGCTTTCTATCCAATTTAACGTAACATTTATGTACCCTTTTTCACAGTATGAAACGTAAAATATATCAAACATTTAGACTTATTTCAGTTCTGAAAAGTGATAAAAGCACCATATGTTATATCTAGACTCACAATATAGGTACTCTAGTTTGGAAGCCGCTACAACATGCGTTAATAATATCGCTTGTTAATATGGGATGGCTTTCCTCCCGAGAATAGTTCTGCATGGATTATTCATAACCAAAATGGCTCTTCCATTTCTCTGGTCTACACGAGGTGCAGTTTTTCTCACCCTTTTATATTGATACTGACGTTTGTTATTAAGTACGCTCATGTATTTCGCGTTCTTGTTTTTGGTTTAACACATCACAAATTAGGATGCCTATATAATGGTGTAAACAAGAACAGTCAAATGTTATGTCATAGACTAAAAGCATATACTATTAGACTTATATTTTGGAAAGTGTATAGAAACATTCATGCGTAAGCTAAATATTGGATATTATACATTTTTGTGGCTGCTGATTGTTGCATTTTTTCAAAAGTAACGCTTTAAATATTAAACTACGAATGTATCCTTTAAGGTTTATGAAATAACAAAAAAAATATAATCACCTATTTCAATTTTAGTAAACAAATAAAATTATGTAAAATCTTTTTGTTTATAGATTGAACCAACATTTGTTGAAAGGGGATGTCCTAGATTTATATATTCTCCAGGGGAGAATGTTTGTGTTCATGGACGTTTTGAAAGGTATAATTTTATGTTTTTCATTTATAATCAACATTGCCTGTTAATAAATTTTCTTTAATCCTTTTTCAGGTTCCATCGGCCTTCTTATTTTTTTGTTTGTTTTTAACTGCTTTACAACATATCCGAGTTATAATACTAAGCGAAAACTTTCATGTAAATTGAATTCACACATGTTGACTTAAAGGTATTGTCGTTCATCATAAACAACATCGCATACAGCAGATGAGTGTGTGTGTGTGTGTGTGTGTGTGTGTGTGTGTGTGTGTGACTGAGATCAAGTTGATCTGTTTTGGTTTTGGTTTCTAAAGAAAAGTGCTCTGTTTAATTTGGACACATATTGTCAGGCATATTCGGTTTAATGATCACTGTTAGTGAAATATTTATAAACTGACACCTTGAATTTAAATAAGACTAATGTAAACTCTATATCCAATTGTATATACGTGTTAACCAATAATCTGGTTAATAAAAACGAAAACTTGGTTTCCCATTACATGTAACTGTGTCGATTTGAAAACTTCTAGAAATGTTGATCAGTTTTATGTGTAATTCTCGTTGCTGTCCATGCAAACCCGGTGCCGTTCGGGTTATCTACCTTGAAACGTCTCGGTTAGTGTCGTTGCACACAAAAAAAGTTATCTACCGTGTGGCCTCTCGGTAGGTGCTGAAACCCTACGAGTTATACACCTTAAAACGTTTCTTGAGGTGTCGCTTCAGTCGTTTTTAATTATCTTTTCATTTCCTCAACCTTTTTTAGAAACCTTTTAACAAAACAGCATGTTTCAACTTTTTTTTCCAGCTATTCATCTGACTTGATAGCTAGCTAATGTCCGTTGTTAACCAGGACAAGTTATACATTGCTAATCCCTCTTGTTACAGTTAACTGCCCGGCGTTTATGGTACCACGTACATTTCATTATAAATTCACCATGTATTCCACGAATGTCCTGTGGAAACATAAAGTATTGATATCAATAAGAACACTTTCATAATTGTGACATATTTTGTGAAATATATATATGGTGTTTCTATATTAACATATCAATTTTAATATATTAACGAAGAATACTGTAAAAATGCTTATTTTAGCGCAATCATATCTTAGCGCAACAGCCTATGAGGGACATATTCCTGCAATCATAAATTGGCGTACGTAGGCTTACATAACTGTTTGAAATCTAGATGTTAAATTTTAGCGATGTACATATATTAGCGCTTAAATGTCAGCGCGAAAAGCGCTTAAATAAGAATACCGATAAAATATGGACGTTTACAGAATCTGAATCTATTTCTGCAGTTTCCCTCTCGATTGATAAGTTTGCCAGCCAAGATACTGCTTAAGAAATGAAGAAATATTGAATTTACTTATGTAACTATTATCAATTATGGACAAGTGGTTTGACACCATAAACAGATTTACAACCTCTAATTCATCCAGTGAAACCTACTTTGAACAACTATCCACCGTAATTCTGGAATGTGTGATTTAGCCCATGCATCGTCGAACAAAAGTCCCACCTTGACATCTGCGTACAATTTTTTTTTAATTGGGGCTCACCGATATCGTGTCCGATCAAAGAAGAAAAACCAAGCGATAGAACAGGAAGAGATGCGGCGACAAAAACGGGAAAACAACGCAAAGGGGCAGTTCAGAAAGAAGGATGAACACATGCAACAACGTTCCCGCCTACCCCTCAAGCGAACTCTACATGGGGATCTTTAGCGTGCCAGGGGGCTAAAAATCCCTGTACATGGGACCGCAAGCTTAGAGTTCCCTCCGAAGGACGTGCTGATCTTTGTCTAGTCTCTACCCTACAACCTGTCTAACTTGAGTGACCCCTCCAACTCATGTGGTTTGATTGTATCTGCAGTTAGCATTGGCATATGTTGTGGTAAAAAAAATAAGTAAATCGAAAAACAAGACGATATTCTAGGCCGTAAGTCATTGGACATTTGCAAACAATAAAAAAAACGTTGGACACATACAGAAAAATTTACCAATTATACATTTATTTACTAAAAATGGAAACATCTATTAAAAAACTAGAAACGAAACCTAGTGCTCGCGATATGGTAAGCGTTTCCTGCTACACGTGTGCCACCCGCCGCGATGC
>JAUMGZ010015679.1:0-10042 GCA_032359645.1 Pododesmus macrochisma | reverse complement strand
TTTATCTAAATTATCCGAGTGTTTTTGAATATCCCAGGAAAAAATGAGCATATTCATCATTTTGATATCACTAGTGTATGTACAATATATAGACATATTTTACTATGCATATAGTTTCAGATGAATCTATTTAGTGCTGCTGAAGGAAATCAATCTGAGAGATTAAAGAACATCGTTGTCATCATATTCTTTTATTGTACAATATGTTTTGTGCATTCATGCTTTGCATTGGACACTTTTTTTTTTTTAATTTATATATTTTTTTATTTTTTACATTGTATTTGAGGTAACAGTTTTCTGATTTTGCTTAAGATATATGTATTGCTAGTATTTGAAATATGATTTATGCATTTTTTGGGGTAAAACTTTCAAACATTATTGCTTATTCAAGATATGTTGAATGTATCATTTAAGCATGATTTGTTCAAGATGTGTATTGTAGTTACTGTTTCAGCTGCAGGAACAATTATCTGATATCAGCTGGATAAATTGCCAGCAGAACTAAATTCAGAGAACAAAGTTTTTTGATGGATCCGCAGGGCTGAAATTCAACCCAATTTCCATTGAGAATTTTCCCAAGTTTGTCATAAAAAAATCCAAATTGTTGGTGATTTCTTTCTTAAGAAAACCATTTTTCCCGATAAAATACACACCTTTAAAACACATGCTTTCGGAACCATTTACTCAGAAGGTGCAACATAAATTTGTCAACATAGTGCCCCGTTTTGTCAAATTACAATTTTTGGATAATACCGTTAACTATACAATTAAACTACACTAGCAGTGATCATAAGAGAATTGTGTGTTTTTGTGTTCTTTGATTTTAACAAAATACATTTCCTTTAGATTTTAAACATTTTTTTTAGTCCATCTGGACTTTTCTCATACAAATCCCGTCACCATAAACTTTTCACATTTTCGACTTCTTTTCCTTAACCACTGGACCAATTTAATCCAAACTTGGTAGGAGAAGGGGATTCAGATTTGTTTAAATGATATGGCTCAGCCCCCAGGGGGCACCACTAGAGGGGCCGAAAGGGCATAATTTGACAAAATTTCTTCTTATAAACTAGAAGGCTTAGAGCGTAATGCTTTTGTAAGTATATTTGTAGTAGCTTTAGGGGATGGAGAACCAAGGTTGTTAAAGGTGTGACCCTGGGGTCAAAAATAGGTTACACATTTTGAGGTCAAAGTTAAACACTATACATATGTATATATCGCAAATATGATACTTTTTCACATTTGCCACTTCTTGTCCAACACTACTGGACCAATTTCATTGAAACTTGGAAGATATTATCCTAAGGTAAAGGGGATTCAGATTTGTTCAAATGACGGGGGTAGGTACCCAGGGAGGGTCACTTGGAGGCCCAAATGGGAAAAAAATTTGACAACATTTCAAAAATCTTATAAACTAGAAGGCCTATAGTGCATAATGCTTTTGTTTGTAGTAACTTTAGGGCACAGAGAACCAACTTTGTTCAAGAAGTGACCGTAGGATAAAAACAAATTCAAATGCCAATTCAGATTGACGTTTAGGCCCCATTGGCCTCTTGTTTATATTTTTGACTTCTTTTCTGAAACAACTTGACACATTTCAGAAGAAGGCATCCCTAGGGAAAGGGGGTTCAGATTTGTTCAAATGATAGGGCTCTGTCCCTAGACTGAGGGGGGCTGGGCCGAAAGGGGGAAATTTGACAAAGTTGTCTTTTTATAAACTAGATGCATATGACCTAGAGCTTAATGCTTTGGTATACATGTAGTAACTTAAGGGGCATTGACAACCAAATTTGTTCGAGGCGTTTTATGCATTTTGGGGTCAAAGTTCAACACTATATATAGCTAATATGTTCACTTACAACATTTTCGACTTATTTTCAAACACTACTGGATCAATTCCACCAAAACTTTGTTGATGTCACCCTTAGGGGAAGGGGGTATAGATTTATTCAAATGATAGGGCTCAGTACCCAGAAAGGTCACTTGGGGGTCGTAATGGTGAAAATTTGATAAAATAGGAAGCCTTGTGCTTTGGTTTGTAGTAATTTTAAGGCATGGAGAACCAAGTTTGTTCAAGGTGTGATCCTAGGGTCGAAGGTATAAAAATGCTAATCCAGATGGATGTGAAGGCCAGATGGGTCTCTTGTTTGATAACTGGTTTTACATGGTACAAATTCTAGCTGCCAAAATAAAATAAATAGTATTGGGAGAGATAAGGTTTTAATCAAGATCAGTGTTGTTATTTTATTTTTTAGTTGAAAGCGGACTTATAATGTAATCAGGTTTGTCAGCATACTATTGTGCTCAATATTTTGAGACAACATTATTCCCCATTTACACATTGGACAAGTTTGATATTCACTATTATTGACGTAATTAATGGAGTTATGGTCCCTTGGTTCCAGTAAAACAAGGTTTCCACTCAATATCTCAATTATCGATGGGGGTTGTTTGTCTTTCTTTGGTCATTTTTGTAACAGTTAATAACTTACATTAGTCACCACTTCCAACTAACAGTGATTGCCACCACAATACTAATGTGTAACATTAGATTCGTATTTAATTTGGAACAAATAATAAGTTCTTGACAGCTATATGTTGAAATCTATAAGAAAGTATTTAAACACAACCTATTGAAATATAATTTAACTTATCAAACAATCAAATGCTTGAAAGGACATATGTATTCTCTAGATCTAAAATCAAATCTCCAAAATGAAAAGACCATAAATGAGTTGATTCCTGCAGCTAATTATTATGCATGTACTGTATGTGTATGGGTGTACGGTGTTGTTTTGATTACCATTCTTGTACATCTTTAAGTTATTGTTAATATTAATTCTAGCAAACATAACAGTATGAATTTGTATGCCCATATTGTCAAAATAGTTGGGGGCATTAAGTGTTAGACATTTTCGTCTGTCTATCTTTGTGTCTGTTTGTTTGTCACAAGTCAAAGAGCTTTAAAATGTGTATAGCTTCATTTTAATGAAGTGGAATATTACCATACTTGCATCAGTTGTTTGAAATAGCATAAGAAATCTGCCAGTGAGATATTGCTAAAGGTCAAGGTCACAGAGAGCCTGGTTTAAGTTTAATCACACTGACCTATATTTTGTTATCAAGCTACATGTACATGATTGTAATATCAAAATTGTTCTGGTTGCTATTGTAATACCGTAATTTTTCTGGTTGGTTAACCAAGATATCAAGCTACATGTACATATATTTGTAATACCATAATTGTTCTGGTTGGTTAACCAAGATATCAAGCTACATGTACATGCATTGTAATACCATAATTGTTCTACTTAGTTAACCAAGATATCAAGCTACATGTACATGTATTGCAATACCATAATTGTTCTGGTTTGTTAACCAAAATATCAAGCTACATTATTACATATATATATTGTAATACCATAATTGTTCTGGTTGGTTACACAAGAAACAAAGCTACATGTACATGTATTGTAATACCATAATTGTTCTGCTTGGTAAACCAAGATATTAAATTCCACCATTTAGAGAACTGTAGTTTGTTCACAGTAATGAACTATGACACAAGTATTTTTAGTCCATCTGGACCGAAGGTCTGTCTTCCGTCTTTAACTTTTGCTTTAAACAACATCTCCTCTGATTTCAACCAAATTTGGCAGGAAGCATCCTTAGGGATCTTAATCTTTGTTTATATTTAATTAGTAATGCAGTTTATGCCAATGTGTCAACAAAAATGAGTGTTGTATGTGTGAGATGTCCACCTTTTTGTGGGTGTAATACTGTGTATGTATAATAATATATACCATACCATGTGTATATGTTAGTGTGACTGTAACTTTTGTCTTGTAAGCCAATTTATCTTTTATTTTTTTGGCCATCTGGACCAAAGGTCCAAGGTGGACATTTCCCATACAAATCCATCGTAAACTTTTCACATTTTCGACTTCTTTTCCTAAACCACTGGTTTTAATTTCAACTTAAGAGCAATAGAATAAATTTTAACCAAACCAAATGAGATGGCATTATTCAGGGAAGGGAATAACTTAATGTCTGTAGTAACATTGGGGAAAAAGAACCTAGTTTGTTTTGTGGTCAAAGTTCAACACTATAATATTAGTAATAAATAGTACATATTTTTTTCATATGTTTGTAAGCTTGTCTATAAAAACTGAACCAATTTCAACCATCTTAAATGGGAAACATCTTTGTAAGATAGCGACTCAGATGCTTGACCCCTTTGGGGTGCCAGTATTAAGGACCAAAAGGGGAAAATTGACAAATATTCCAAATAAACCCCTAGACCTTAAGCTTAATACTTTCATATGCAATAACTTATCAATGGAAACCAAGTTATTAAAAGGTGTGACCCAAGGTAAAAAATGTGTTGCCTATTTTGTGGTAAAATTCCAGCGCTATGTTTATATTATAGTAAATATATGTTAAATTTATGTACTTTGAACTTCTCTAAAAGACTGGACATTTTTCACCAAACTTAATTAGATGAGAATTTTGGTTTGCTTATGAGCAATGGTACTTATGTTCACTCACCATTTGGTCAAAATAGTTTAGGCAATATTAATATGGCCAATGGGGTCAAATACCAAATCTTATTATAATGCTGTTTCAACATCTTGTCTTAGGGACAGCAATCTAATGAGAAATAAAACCATTAAACATCTGTAAAATCTTTACACACAATGTGGGTGTGTGTGTGTTTGTGTGTGGGTGTACATACATACATGTGTGAGTGTGTGTTACACCTTGTGTTGTTATTCAGTGTTTGTTATGTGTCCTTTAAGGTTTTAAATTCAAACAATCTGTCAATTTCCTATTTTATTTTTAGTTTTCATTTATTTTTCTTTTGTTCAAATGGTCAATTCAGGTAGAAAGTATTGTCCTTATTGATAATTACTGCATCTGTTATTTTGGTGTATAGATGAATGTAAATTCACATGTTGGCTTGTTCCATATTATAACACTAATAATATAACATTTAGATTTTTCAATGAGCTTATCAATGGTTACATGTTCTGGTTGAAAAATTGAAAGTAAGATTTTTAGCTTATCTGGACATTGAAAGTAAGATTTTTAGCCCATCTGGACATTGGAATAAGATTTTTAGCCCATCGGTACATATCAAATAGAAATGTTGTCTGACATTGTTTACTTCTCAGACAGACTTGTTGGCAGCATCTTAGGGGGACACAATTTTGCTAAAACGACGGGCCCTAGCCACACCCCCCCCCCCCAAAAAAATTTAATCAAAATTTATCTTGAATTATCTGGCAGCCTGATTGCTTAATGCTTGCATACTTGTACAAAGCAACCTTTGGTTAAGGACAACCAAGTTTGTTTAAAGCTTCACTTAAGGGTCAGTGTTATTATACTTTGACAAAAAAAAGTGATTTAACCCAATTGGGAAACAAATTGGGAAAAACTTGGCAATATCTTGTAATGCTGCACACGTTGAAACCTTGCCCACATGATAACTTTTGTTCAAGACCTGACACTGTTTTTAAAAAGAAAACTTGCAATATGGGTAGGGGGGGATGTCAAATATCAAATGTAATTGACATAAAGTGCTGTTACAATCAAAAAAATGTGTATGCCCAAATGTGCCTCTTGATTATTTTATCATATAAAATATTAAAATGGAAATATGATTTATTCATGATAAATGCATGAATGTAAAGTTAAAAGTTCAGCATCAAATGACATCAAAGTGCTGTTGCAACAGATGAATGCTCATGTCTAATGGGCCTCTTTTTTAATATATCTTATAAATAAATACTGGAAAAATAGAGCTATGCTTTATATGCATGAATGTTATGTTAATTAAGGACACTATCTTAATATTTTGTTTTATGTAAAAAAGGTAAATAACTTTTCTGCACTACTAAGGTTGATTTTTAGTACATAAATAACTTCACTTAGTGATTTCTTGTGAGCCAATAAGAATATAAATAAAGATGTCTGTATTCATCAGAACTAAAAGGTTCTACGATTTCTCCTGAGTTGACCACCATTAATCAATCTTTATTTTCAGACTAACCCACCATTCCACTGCCACCTTCCTGCATTATTTTACGTTGAGCACCGTTTTTACGTTTTGTTTTCTCCTTTGTTTTTACATTCACGTAATAGTGTGCCTGTTTCAGGTTATTTCGCCACCTTAATGGTAATCTGTCTAGGTGAGTTACTACCTTTCTTCTTCTGCATTCCTACAGCTGTGACATTGTCTATCCCCAATGATGCCTAGTCAACGATGAACTCCGAAAAACCAGTCTTGTGCTGTCTTTGTCTTCTTATTTAATCCCTGCACACACAGGTGTATTGTTTAGTGCAAACATCTTCCAAAATTACATACTGCATTTCTAGTTGCCAAATAATAAATCATCTCTTCAAAAACATTTTTATATAAAAAATATATCAAAATGTTTGAGCTCCTGCTTGCTAAATAGGTTAAATTGTAGATGACTATCATTTAAATCAAGGTCTATGGCAAAAAATTAAAGTTGTATAGACGTAATACTTGTATAAGTTAAAGGAACAGCTTGAAAACACTCAGAACTTTTGTCTTTTGTAACGATTTTTTCATCTACAAAATATACTTATTAAAACCTGTGTGTGTAGACTTTATTTTGAGAGATGTAAAACAGTCCAACTGGCGGGGAGTTTTGAGTCAACAGGTGTGCATGTAGTGTGAGGTTGTACTAATTACATACAGTGTAGACTGGTTCATAGTACATACATACTGGCTGAGATCACTAACGCAATAGAATGGTTTTCATACTGGCTGATAAAACTAATTCTAGAATGTGTGTACATACTGCAGGGTACTTGTGAAACCCTTTCAACAAAAATAGAGGTATTTAAGGCAAAACAAGGATCAAATGTAATATAGAATTAGGATAATTATTTATGTTGCATGAAAATGGTTATAGTGGATGTGTGATACAATTGCAATTGTTTCAAGCTACATTGTACGTTGGAAATTTCACATAATAAAGAGATTTTCTACTGATTATACATGTTTATATTATGATATAGAATCCTGACTTGATTACTTAAAATTTCTCTTTAAGTTATGGCGCTATAAAAATAAAAAAATCTCTTCATGTATTGAATCTATTTCACAGATACATACACATGTGTACATATAATCAATTTCAAAATTGTATTTGACAAGCTTATAACCTCTGCCATGTATACTGTTTGTGTTTCTGTATTTATTATAGCTAGATGCTTTCATCCATGTGTACACATGATGAAAAATTATGAAGTATTCTTTTTTCAAAAGTTAAAAAGTGAAGATAATTTGTAGAAGATTTGTTAAAATATGAATTTGAAAAATCTTTTAAAGTTGGAAAACAAATAAATCTAAAATAAATTGAAACTCTGAAGTTCATGTTCCATTGATTTTATTGTTAAAGAAAAAAATTATTTTCAATTTGCAAAAGTGGAAAGGAAAATTAATATTTTTGTTTAAAGATTTTCAGGAATTGGTATATTTGAAACAGTTTCCTCTTTATGGCCATTGAAAATAGATTTATCGCATTTATCATGCATATTTGGTGTTCTAAGCATAGAAATTTAGGAATTTCATATAAAAAGATTTGTGCAGTTATTAATTAAAGATAAGAATTATAACTTGTTGACAATATTTGGTATCAGTGACTGGTCATGGGTATGCTGCATGTTGTGGGCTGTTGCTTAAATACTTTGATTGTGGTAAACTGCTGCACATATGTCATTGCCCATTCACCTTCACAAGCATGTGTATGTGTAATTGTATATGCTCATAAGAAAATGAACTGTGTTTATGTAGTTAATGAATGAGTGATCATGGTTGTTTATTATTTGTCATATTTCAGCATATGAATCTTTGTTAATATTTACAAAAATTATGTTAATATAATGTATTGTTGTACACGAACACACATTAACTTGAAGCAGCCAAAGAAGTGGAGTTCAAATACCTGGAAAACAAAATGGTACAACAGTCGAGTTAACTCTGTTCTGAATAAAAGGGTTCATACAGAAAATTTTCATTTCGTTACTTATATACAGGAACACATGTATACAGTTTAAGCACAAGTTACCAAATAGTCGTCAGATGTACTGATCAGCTAACTCTTGGACCAAGGATCCTGAATAAAAACATCTCTTTTATATGCTTCGTATTATTGTCCATTTGTCAGGACTTTGTTGGGCTGTAGAATAGACTGCACTATAGAAAGAACTTGACTATAGAAACAATAAGTTGATCTTTATACTATGCTCTTAATTGAATATGTATCTCACAATACATGTCCTTTAGTCTAATTCAAACCTAATTTTCTAAGAACAACAAAAAATACCAAGCAGATCACCTAGCATTTAATGTTCAGCATAAAATATTAGAGCAGATAGTGGACAACTCAGAGTCTGAGATGTATGTCATGTTTGTACCTATGGCTTCATACTTTGGATAGTACTTATATACTGCCCTCATCCTGTATATATTGAATCAAATTTAGAAACAAGTGAAATGACTGTGATCATAGATCTGATGGACAATATTTTGGCCACTACTGTTCAGGCATGATGACAATATTTTTGGCCACTACTGTTCAGGCATGATGACAATATTTTTGGCTACTACTGTTCAGGCATGATGACAATATTTTTGGCCACTACTGTTCAGGCATGATGACAATATTTTTGGCCACTACTGTTCAGGCATGATGACAAAATTGGCAGAATAAATTCAGGGACTGTCCGACAGATAACTCTAACCAGGTTCATATACACATAATTAGACATATGGGCTTTGCCTGTTGTCCAATCCTTTTGACTATTTGTTTATATATTATATATTTGTTATAAATGCATCTGGATTTGTCAATAAAACATTTTGAAATTGAAGTACACAAAATTAGTTTGGAATGTGTTAACTCTCTACAAAGAGTTCACATTATATCAGGATTATGCAGCACATTTGATAATATATAAACTCATGAATCATATACATGTATGTTAATTTGTACATAACAGTATATAGAAGACATATTCATTATTAAGGTAATATTTTTTAAATTTTGGCAAAAAAACATCACAGGTAGTCTAGGAATTTTTTTTTTGACGTTAATTCTTATGTGACTTCACAATCAAGAAATTACTATTTGCCTTTATCATTTAATCATATTTAAAGAATTTTAAGTTCTGTGTTATGCTCTTGTTTGATGTAACAATTTAATCAGTCTGTTGTGGAGAGTGTTTCTTAAGTAATAATTGATGATTGCTTGATATGCAGTAGTTTGCTGTTTTGGTATGCAGTGTTTTGTGAAGTATATAACATGAAGATTAGCTGGGGCATATGTAGTATCTCTTTACTGTTTGTATAGCATTATTTATTTGTGTGGTATATGAATAATACACATGTATATGAGTGATTTGTGTACTGTTGATAGTGTCGTGCATTTCATATGTACTGTACTATTGTGCATCGTTTTTTTATAAGAAGAGTATGTCTAGGTTTTGTT
Organism: Pododesmus macrochisma; assembly: GCA_032359645.1. Taxonomy (NCBI): domain Eukaryota; kingdom Metazoa; phylum Mollusca; class Bivalvia; order Pectinida; family Anomiidae; genus Pododesmus; species Pododesmus macrochisma. The sequence continues at coordinate 518 of JAUMGZ010015679.1, read as the reverse complement.
GACAACTTGTAAGTGCAGTAGAAAATTTCTTTTGTTACCGATGATAGACATACAGTCAGAAAAAGATGTTGTTGTTTTCTGTCAGTTCAAAAATATATTGATGATTTTAATGAAATGAGAAGAACAAATCGAATGCATTTAAAAATAAAGTGAATATTGTACAATATAATTTGAACATTAACTAAATAGTGGCTTTTATTACATAATGCACTGATTTTTTAGTCAATCTGGACAAAAGGTCCAAGGTGGACTTTTCTCATACAAATCCCATCCGTCGTCCGTCGTCGTTAACTTTTAACATTTTCGACTTCTTCTCCTGAACCACTGGACTATTTGTACCCAAACTTGGTAGGAAGTATCCCTAGGGAAAGAGGATTCAGATTTGTTCAAATAAAGGGGCTGGGCCCCCAGGGGGCCCCACTAAGGGGCAAAAAGGGGGGGAAATTAACAAAACTTCAAAAATCTTCTTCTAATAAACTAGAAGGCCTAGAGCTTAATGTTTTGGTATGTAGTAACTT
>JAUMGZ010015668.1:0-10043 GCA_032359645.1 Pododesmus macrochisma | reverse complement strand
GAATTGGAAAGAGTAAAGAAAGATGGATCAACCCGTGCAACAGCGTTTCCGCTTATTCTTATATAGAGCTTTACATGGGGATTTATATCGTGCTGGTCCGAGTTTCGAAGGACGTACCTATCTTTGTCTGGCGTCTACCGATCGACCTATCTGACTCGGCTGCCCCTATTTTGAAACGCTATGAAATTGTGTACATTCAAACCTTGACATAGTTCATAGAAACACAAGCTTATTGTTTGGCCATCTTTGTTTGGTCTATACCTTTGAATCTTTTTTAGCCAAGTCAAAATAACTCTAAGAACAAAAGTGCCATTCAATACACATTTAAACTGGAAGATATCAAGCACATTAGGAAACAATGCTTCAATAAATGACATGAACAATGCGATGATTAGGTATAACATTAATTTGCTTCAAATCACAAACACAAGTGATCCGGAACGGATCTTGACGTTTATCTGTAAATAATTTTCGAAAATATTTGTCGTTTTCTTTACAACAATTTAGAAAAGTTATTAAGGACGGGGCATGTCTCTTGTATAAAAATAATAATTTTACATCAGATTTTAAGGTTTGTAAGAATTCATCATACACCAATCCAGTTCATGTGCGCCTTTTAGCAACATCCAATGTTTCAAGGACTTACCGTTCGGGACGAAATGAGGTGTAACGGTTTTCAAGACTTGTTTACTTGGATGTTTTTGTTTGAAACTTTTTCAAGCGTTCACACCTGGCTAGTATCAATCAAATAGCCTTTTTTGGATCGTGATACGTCACAAGATTTCTTCAAGATGGTCCCCATTGCGGCCATCTTGATAATGAACAACAAAATTTGCATTCAAGAACGTCTCGATATCATGAGGTAGCTTCAATCTTTCAATCAAAAATTTATTTTGGATAGACTACAAGTCCCAACGATACAATATATGGAGGTTCTACGACATAGTATCTGTTTGTTTGTTTAATTACGGCTTAACGTCACTTCCAGAGTATTTCACCGATATCGTGACGACAAAAGACCAAAGGAATAAAACCAAACAATAGGAAAGGAAGAGAAGCGGCGACAGAAACGAGAAAGCAAAGCAATAGAGACAGGCCAGAAAGAAGGAATGAACAGTTCCGCTGACCCCCTATCAAAGTTTGCATGGGAAATACAAGCTCATCGTATTATCGTGCCAGGGGTCTAGTAATCCCTTTACACGGGACCGTCATCTTAGCGTCCCCTCTGAAGGATATGCAGATATTTGTCTAGCCTTTACTTTCAACCTGTCCGACTTAGGTGACCCTACCAAGAACTCAAGTTCCGCGAGCTTAACTATCCAGGTCATCGAGACTCTTTAACCTCTCTACCGCGATAAGGTGTCAAGCACTTGGAAGACACAGAATCTGTAGTAGTTTTTGTAGAGTAGTGATGATAATAAATGTTTATGGTTGACGAATGACGACAGACGGCGAACTTGGAGTGATCAGAACTCGTCACCTGAACAATTCAGGTGACTTAACAAGCAAAAAACCTTTATGACTACAGACACTTAATGCAACAATTGAGCTTATGAATATAAAACAAGTTCTACTTACATTCTTTCTTAGTCATTTAACCATTAAAACAAACAAAAGTTAATTACCTTAAACGTAATTAGTATTAATTGGTCCGTGTTACATATCTCACACAACGCATACTCTACATGACCTATCGTGATAAAAGAGATGTCTCTATTATATGTACGCCTTGGCAACGTAAACAGACATGACTATGTTATATTAAACCATGATACATGACTTCAATATTTTGCTGTCAATGCACTTTTGTAACTTAAACAACTCTCATTAAGAAATAAATGTGTTATGAATAGTTTATTTTCTTTGGTCATGAATGAAAACGTAAGGTAATGCAATATATGCAATTACGGCAGCACATGTATTATCAGACATTCTCTTGGATGTTCAATTATGAAATACATCTGGTGTTATGTGTCGTGTTATTATTTGGAAAGGCTAGGTACGACACAAAAGTACACTGTGTTCCAACTTGTTTATATTGCCGAAAACTACAGAAAACATGCAGGTCCCGGGCATGCGTAATTCTATTTTATTAAAGGGCGATTACTCAGCACATTACTATTATCAAACACATGATATTGTTCATAAAGTTACATCTCCGTTCTTTTAAAGAAATGTGACACTGTTTTTACTTGTACTGTAATTATAATATTCACTGCATTGTCTCTGATTGAAAGTATATTCACAACTTAATGCTACAATTCATTAGCATAGTACTTAATTGCCTCAGGACCAAAATTAAATTTGATTAACAAATGAAATATGAAATAAAATGTTCAATACATACAGCACATCATATTCAAGAATAAAGTTCATTAAAATTATAAAGTTATCATTAAAGTCAACAAATAATGCACTCAGATGAAATTTAATGCAAGTCTTTTCACTGATCCACTCAGAATTGTTCAATTGAGTCACACTTTCACGTTGATTTTATGATTTTAGGTCAGTTTTACCTGCCGACCTGAGCGAATACTGTAGCCAGAGTCATGTGATGTATGTTTAGGGGTATTAAACTTTATAGATGGAAATGTAAAAGATTTTTGGGTTTTGGGGCTCACTGTTTTTACTACTGGTGTGTATTTATTATCATAAGAAACTAATGTTTTGGTTCCTGGGGGTAGGATCATTTGGCATACATGTAACTATTTTTTGTTTATTTAATTACGGGCGTGAAGTTGGTTCGATATTCGATATTCAATATTGAATATCGAATATCAAACAAATGACAAAAGAGAAGTTAATTTGATATTCGATAATAGTATTCAGAATATATATATTGACTTCAAAAATATAATCTAGACTCTGTGAATGTGTGCGTGCGTGCGACGTGCGTGCGTGTTGTAAACTTTCTGCTTTTTGTTCTTAATAATTTAACTTAAATAATAAAGCATGTATGTATCTGCATATAAAATAAAGTATGCATATATCTGTGTCTGCGTGTGGGTTTAACGTCACTTCCAGAATATTGCACCGATATCGCGACAAAAGACCAAAGGAAAAACCAAAAGATAGGACAGGAAGAAAGCGGCGACAGGAACGGGAAATGAAAGTAATAGAGATAGTGTTCAGAAAGAAGGATGATCCCATGCAACGGCGTTTCAGCCTACTCTTATCGAACTTTACATGGGGGTCTTTATCGTGCCAGGGGGTTAAAAATCCCTGTACACGGGACCGCCAGCTTAGCGGTCCCTCCGAAGGACATGCCGACCTTTCAACCTTTCAGACTTGGGTGACCCTAACAGGAACACAAATTCCGCCAGCATAGCTCTCAAGGTCATTGAGATGCACAGACTTCTATACTGCGATAAGGTGTTGCTGCTCCTTATCATTCGTTGTTACGGAAATGTGATGGGAGCGGTCGACACGACATTGTTTAGGTGACGTCGGGATGATGGAGCGTAGACGGCGACCCATTAACAACTGACTCGGGGAAGTCAAGTTGAGTGGTATGATACTCAAGCATGGCTAAGTACGGATCCTTTCCGTCGACTTTAGCCTTCGTGAGTAAGCGTTTAACAGTTTGGACTGTCTTTACCGCGAGACCATTTGACTGCGGATATAAGGGACTAGAAGTTACATGTATGAAGTCCCAACTGTGTGAGAATTCTTTTTACTAGTGTACTGGGGACCATTGTCGGTAATTACCTTTTGAGATATTCCATGGCGCGCAAAAATGTCCTTTAGCTTTCTAATGACGGAAGCGCTAGAGATGCTTGTAAGCTTGTTGACCTTGAAGTATCGACTGTTATATCCACCGTTACAACGAAATCTTGATCGTCCCACAGGAATAAATCACTGGCAACGATTTGGCACGGCCTAGTGGGTATCTCGCGCGGAGATAACGGCTCTTTAGGATTTGAGTTCCTTAACTCTAGACATAGAATGCAGTTAAGAACTAATAAGGAGATATCTGAATTTAAATTTGACCAAAACATAACGTCTCGAGCTCGACTACGGCAGCCCTAATTAAACAATCGACTACGGCATTTTTCAATGCCCATATGGCTTGTGTGCAACACATCTAACATGACGGACCGTAGACCTATAGGTATGACAATTTTGTTAACAATGTTTTGAAAACAATACCGTCCACGACAGTCATCTCGTCACGATAGTTCCAATTATCTACGACAGACAGGGGTCAGTCACTACGCTGCTCTGACTAGCCTTCTTGTATGGCTTTCGCAAGAGCTTTCATCTATTGGTCGGTTTCAGACATATTTCTGACTTCGTCTAGCCTACGTGAACTTATGGGTAGACTAGATACTGCAGTATGTACATGAACTTCCATGCTTTTGGAAAATTCAGGGTAAGTGTCGGACATCGGTTTCCGCGATAACGTATCGGCCAATAGAATATCTTTCCTGGAACATGTCGGACGCTAACATTATATCTTTGCAATTTGAGCATCGTCATTTGCAGGCGTGCATGGGCTATACCTAGTGGTTTCTTTAGAATGAACAAGAGGGGCTTGTGGTCAGATTCACCATCTATAGCTCTGCCGTAAACGTAATAATGAAACCGCTTACATCCAAATAATATCGCGAGCATTTTTTTTTCGATCTGTGCGTAATTGACCTCGATCGCGTTCAACGATTTTAACGCATAAGCTACAGGTTTATCTTTTTGCACGAGAGTAGCACATAAACAATATTTGAAGCATCTACCTGCAAAGTAGTGAGTTCATCTTGATCAAAGTATGACAGTACTGGACTCACTGGATATTTAGATCTTTGACCTTCTGGAACGCGTTCTGTTGGGGTTGTTCCCACACAAACTCGATGGCATGGCAGTAATTGTCGCAACGAACTTGTGACATCAAGAGAAATTTGACGCAAATTTGGCCAGGTAGATGACCATTACGAGAATCGTCACGAGTTCCGCTCTATCGCGTTGCGGTTCCATGTCTCAGACTACAGTGATCTTGTCTGGATCGGGTTCTAACCCGCGTGACGTCAGTAAGTGACCAAAGTGTCGGACGCTAGTTACGCCCACCTCAAGCTTTTCATCATTTAATTTAATGCCAACCTTGCGGGAACAGTCTAAAACGGCTCATAGTCTCTCGTCATGCTATTGTAGCGTAGAACCGAAAACCAGTTTGTCGTCTACAATAACAGCAACACCGCTTAAACCCTCGTAACTCTCATCAACAACATTTTGAAATTCATCCTGGGCGGATTGTAGCCCAAAAGGCATTCGCAGAAAACGGCAACGTCCGTATGGCGTGTTAAAAGTAGTCAGGAACGACGACTGTTCCTCGAGTTTCAGAGCCCAGTACCCAGAACGGGCATCAGTTTGGTAAAATAGCACGCGCCGGTGAGGTTTGGAAGAACCTCCTCAAGTGTTTTCATTGGGTAATGAGGGAGTTGGATCGCACGGTTTAGATCCTGTAGATCCAAGCAGACACGGATGTCTTCTCCACCGCGACAAAAGAATTGGCCCACGGAGTCGGCTCATTGACCTTCGCGTTCTCCATGCGGTCGAGCTCTTTCTTCAGCTTGTCGCGAAGCGCGATTGGTACCTTGCGGGAGGGTGTACAATCAGTTTTATGTCAGGATCAATATGAATGACGCATTCACCGGGAAGGTACCAATACCGTCGAACACGTCAGCATAATTGGTAAGCACGAATTGTCAAGGGGTTTGCTGCTAGTACGGGGAATAGGATTGGGGGCAGGAATTTGACTTACGGCATATATGAACTCAATAAGCTTTAACTCAAGGCATTATTGGAGCCCTAGCCTGGGTGTAGATGTTGTCTCAGCAACATAAAACTCAGCTGTAATTCTATGACCCTTGTACTCACATCTCAAGTTATAACGAATTAGTGTACGGATAGGCGTACCATTATATGACGACAGGTGTTTTTTGGATTTTGATAAAGTAAAACCTTGGAACAGTTGATACAATTTATTTCTTATCATAATGTTAACATGAGCACCTGTGTCTAATTTAAACAAAACGGGTTTCTGTTCAGGACCTACAATGACCTGAACAAAGGCTTGTTCATTGGTCATAGGGCTTTAACTGGAATTTACAACATCAATGTAAAAACTATCAGATGACTCTGACTCACTCTCAACATCTACAGAGTTTACAGATTTACACCTCGCAGAGAGATGGTTCCATTTCAAACATTTATTACTCTAGTTGTCCTAAGCTGGACATTTCTCAGTTCTAGTGTGTTGATAACCACAGTACCCACAGTTCTTTGATTTTTGTGTCACCTATTGAAGTTCTGTTTTGAGTGTTGTCCTCGTTTAGGACCGTATGAGTTATGTCCCTTTGTCTTTAAAGTCTGCACTGCTGTTGTTGTGGCTCTGACTTTGTCATAGGTTTTAATTGTTCTTGTGCGTATTCGCAGCTTTGTCCAATTTGTATAGCTTTTTCTAGTGTCAGGTCTTTCCCCTCGTTTTTTTAATTTCTCACGTACTTTCTGGGACGAGACCCAAAAGACAATATGTCTCTTATAAGTTCACCAGCGTTGGTAAATGAACAATCTTTGGAAGAAATCTTCAGCCGTGTGACAAAATCATCAAATGTGGCTGACTTGCAAAATGTTGTTAAAGTTGTATCGTTCGAATACTGGGTTGGCCTTGGGCTGCACATAATGTTCAAGTTTGTCGTAATAATTTTTCATTTGTTACCTTCTTCCTCCGTCAGTGTCCACGTACTGTACACGTCCCTTCCACGCTGTTCGGTCCATAGCAGCAAATGTGTGCACTTAATTTCTTCTTCTTTGTCTTTCAAATGACCGTTAAGTATCAGTTCTGCGTGAAGGCGGAATTTTTTCCAAGTTTCCGGTAGGTTGTCACTGGTCCAATCCAGATCGGGTGCTTTTATCCCAGATAAAGCGATGATTATGGTCTCCTATTTGTTGCGGACGAATCAGGGTATCTTTTAGTACTTCTGACACCATGTAATGTTTCGTGTTATTGTGTAAGAAGTACACTGTGATCCAACTTGTTTTATTGCCGCCATTCAACTACAGAAAACATGTGAGTCCCGGGCATGCGTAATGCTATTTTATTAAAGGGCGAATACTCTAGTATCAAGGCAGCTCATTACTATTATCAGACACATGATATTGTTCATATCGTTACATCTGACCCCCGTCCGTACGTACGTGTCCAGAGATACTTGTGGGGTGTAATGGATATTTTTATGGGTTGCAATTGAGGTTTATTCCGTCATCTCCTATAGGTAACGAAATTGTGTTTAAAACGATTTTTTACCCAAAATGCACAAAATTGTTGCTGTACGCATGTGCTTTTTTAGCAACGGAAAAAAGTGGAAAGAGATAGGGGTGAAACACGTGTGCGTTGCAGCTCATAAATGAACAAACAGAAGAAATCGACCCACAAGTAGGGTTAAGTGAGAGCGTCCGTCCGTACGTACGTGTCCAGAGATACTTGTGGGGTGCAATGGATATTTTCATGGGTTGCAATTGAGGTTTATTCCGTCATCTCCTATAGGTAACGAAATTGTGTTTAAATGATTTTTTACCCAAAATGCATCAAATTGTTGCAGTACGCATGTGCTTTTTTAGCGACGGAAAAAAGCGGAAACAGATAGGGGTGAAACACGTGCGCGTTGCAGCTCATAACAAACACAAGAAATCACCTCACAATTAGGGTTAAGTGAGAGCGTCAGTCAGTCCGTCCGTCTGTGACCATTTCTTGTAATCAGCATTTTTCATTAACCTTTGGAAAGATTTACCTGCAATTGTAGCAACACATTCTTTAGGGTGTGTAGATGTGCCTTTTGAATGTCTAAAAAAATGTAACTAAATTTTTGACGCGATTTTAATAAGGGAAGGAGGTTATTACACAACAGTTCTCGTAATCAGCATTTCTCTCTAACCATTGGACAACTTTACCTGAAATTGAGGCAAAACAGTCTTTAGGGTATGAAGATGTGCCTTTTGAATGTTTAAAGTTTTTTTTTAAACCCTTAATTTTTACGAGATTAAGTAAGGGAAGGGGGTATAACAGTTATCGTATTCAGCATTTCTTTCTAAACAATGGTCACATTTACTCTGAATTGTAGCCAAACATTCTTTAGGGTATGTAGATGTGCCTTTTGATGTCTCAAGATTATTTTCACTTTGCCGTACTTGGCGCCTGCCGTTAAGGCGAGCCGCCAGATAGAATTCTACAGTAATTATTTTGTTTAAATTTTGATTAAACTTAGTATGCCATCCTTACTCTTGGCCATCTTGGCGGGGCACTGTTCAACATGCAGTGTTCTAGTGCTTTACTCTTTCGTCACGATATAAGCGACATATTATTATGGTGACATATTTTTCTTTTTTACTATGGAATGGGTTACCGTATACGGAAACATCGCGGTAGGTGACCCATGTGTAACAGGAAACGCTTACTCAATCGCTCGCAAGCACCTGATTTGGCTTCCAGTTTTTTGATAGAAATTCGCGATGTTTCTGTCTTTTAGTAAATATATTTAATTTTATTGTTTTCTGTGTGCGTCCCAAGTTTTCCTTTTTATTTGCCCATGTTCATGGACTTACGGCTTTTGAATATCGTCTTGGATTTTACTTATTTGCCGGAAAGATACAATGTAAAACATGTTTAATTTTCACACTTCAAAAGCCTTTGATAAGATGAGAAAGAAATCCTAAAAAATCATATGAAGTGTTAATAACCATAGCCAAATTAAAACTTCACAGAGGTGTATTATCCTATGAAATGTACAGGAAATGTAAATCAGATTTGACCGATAAATCTTAATCAAGGATTGCGAAAATAGCAGCATACACTGTTAAAGAGAGGCAACTCTTGAATAACTGTGAGCCTTTTATAAGTTGACATTTTATAGTGTTACGTTGTGATTAAAACATTTATCTTTAACTTGAATTGTTGCCATGAGAGTCAGTTCAGTGAAAATTTCTATGTTCGGTTTCATGACCAGCTGATATGGTCGTAAATAGTCATCTGTCTCTTCCCTGTGCTTGACACCGTCTAAACGTCACTTATCAAACCAATCCTACACCTGTTAGCCTTTTGAAGACACAAAATAAGAAACAAAAGGGGGGCCCCATGCGTTGGAGAAAATATCACATTATAATGTAAGAGATTTCGAAACTGATAAATGTTTATCAAGTGAATCAACTATATAACGATCCTTGCTGCTATCACACTTCCAACGACCGTGACGTCTTACCATAGAATTAGCAACTACAGTTGCACCACCGGATCTCATTGAATGGAAACCAAAATTAAGGCTATCTGAAACAGATTTCAGTATGGAAACAATTGTTTCTCTGGCTCAGGTGTAACTTAACTTTTTTTTCTTATAAATTAATTTACAGATATTTTATGAGCGAAAAACTGGTCTAAAAACAATAAAATCTGAAGAAAGGTCAATATTTGAAACATTTACATAAAATAGGAACATGTTGTAAGGACAAGCAATTGTATCGCCTTTGCATATTAAGACTACGTTAGCATTTCTGTACTGATCAGTCTTACTTTTGTCAATATGTAGTGATAAATGATCAGACATAATTTTAACGTCAGAGCATTGTAAAGAACTGACTTCGTCATACCGCAAAAAACCAGCAACACTAATCATGGTCATGGTCAAATCTCTTACAACCAAAAGATCAGAATTATCTTTAAATTTTTCACACAACTTAATTACAATATCAACAGTTACAGGATCTTTTCTAGAGATTTTTTGTCGAGAAATGCGACGAGCAGACTCTTTTAAAGATGTAACAAAATAATTGTTAGTGAGATCTTCAAAATTGTTTAGTTCGTGTACCCATTTAATACTTACTGTAGACAGCAGAGTTAATTGAATGAAAAGATGAACCATTGTCTAATAAGTGAGTCAAATATAAACACACGTGAATTGGCTGAGCAGGTAATGCACTATGTCTATGTCCGTGAATAAAGCTCTCCCACCTCTTGAAGCTGTATGAATACGTCTTTACTGTATTATCACTCCGTGATTGAA
>JAUMGZ010015667.1:0-20142 GCA_032359645.1 Pododesmus macrochisma | reverse complement strand
CTGGTGTTCCTATGCCCATGATCAGCTGGCAGAAAGACAGCAGAATGCTGGTTCCCAACAAGCCATACAAGTAAGTCTAGTTGTGTGCTTGTATCTGCTGTATGTACAAGTAGATCTCTAAGATCTCAAACAATTACGAAATTTGACTTCAGGTAAATTAAAAAATTTAATTAATATTTTCATTTTGAAATTAGTATCATTTTCCAGTAAGCAAACAAACATATGCACAGATATGAAGACAAAATGCATGTTTATCTAATTGTACTTGACAGAGAACCTTACTACATGTACTATGATATACGCCCATTTGTTTAAGTTAGGTTTTATAGACACAGATGCTGTTGACAGATTATGATTCCAGAAACAATTTATTTATTTACCAATGTTGTGAAGTCCAATCAAAACAGAAATTCTCTTATTATAGGACAACAACATCATAATTTACAACAAAGTGTATTGATTACAAGAAATATGTATAGGTTTGTTTGTTTTGTGTAGGGTCCCTTTAACTCATGTATAGTTCATATTGAGACAGTGTCTACTTGCAACAGTGCACACTTATTGTGACTATATAGTGCTGTCTCACTGAAATATCACGCTGCAGACACATTGCCATGATACTTCACTCGGTCACATTATTCTTACATCCAGCCAACCAGTCCTCCTCCTACCCAGTAATGCTGGGTACTTAGCAGGGAGCAAGAAGATTGCCTAATTTTAATATCTTCAGTTTTGACTGACTAGAATTTGATCCTACAACCGTGGATTATAGAACCAGTCTACCAGCACGAAGCAAGCTCTCTAACCACTGTGCCACTGCGCTGGTAAAATACGTATCAGAGATGTGTATTAAATGACAGGTCAGTAATAGTGAGTGACTGATATATCTGTTGGTTTCAGGATTGTTACTGAGGGCTGCAGATCTACTCTGTATATTGACACAACAAAGACCAGCGACACAGCCTGGTTCCAATGCTCTGCAGTCAATGTGGCCGGAACAGCATCAACTAGGGCCAAAGTCACTGTTCAAGGTGTGTACTGGCATTATCGCCTATCTATTGGCTAATTTTTTATGCCAGCTGTAATTCAATCCAAGAAAAAATCGTAATTTAAAACTGAAATTGTATTAATAGTGTTAATTTAGAAGAAAAACGTTTCAAATTATTTGGTATCAGTTTGTTATGAAAAGTAATATAACGTTAATGTATTGACCCTAAATCTTACTAGAAATTGCGTGATGTGTTGCTTTCAAATTATTTTCTGAAAATAATCTAGCAATAATTAATTTTCTGAACATAAAAGTGTTTTTCGTATTAGTGTTTCTCTATAAAACAATCCTTGTGATATGTGCTGAACAACGCTCTTTGAAATTTTTGCCACAATCTTAAATGTTTAATTGTTTAAACTACAACTTATTTTCCTCAACCTACAGCTGAGGCTAAGAAACCAGAGCCCAAGAGGAAACTAAGCATAAAGAAGAAGACACCATCACCACCACGCGTGGCACCAAAGCCTAGTCAGACAGCAGAACAACCAATCAAGACGTCCCCAAGAATGGCGGGATCAGAATCACCACCGTAAGTTGTTATTTACATTTTACAGTGGTTTAATTTCAGCCTCTCACAGTCAAAGGTGTCATTTGGAACACATCGGCTCAGGAGTTCTCGAGTGTCAAGGTATCATTCGGAACACATCGTCCAAGGAGTCCAATTGTCAAAGATGTCTGATCTATTTCATTAGGTTACTACTGTGTTGACTGATGCTATGGTAAAGTAGAGATCATCAATATCTCTAAAAGTTTATCAACTCAAGATCATGGTTCAACTTGGAATTTGTATTTTTTGTGATTTCAGGTTTTGTTTTTCAGCATATTTTATCAAGAGGTAGGAGTTACTTGAAATAAAACAAATCTTGTGAACCTTAATCTGACTTGATTTCAATATATTTTGTTATCAATTTATAACATTTGAACCATATTATCAATACTTAAAGAGAAAGATTTTATCATTAAAAAAGATGACTAACTGTTATCTCTCCTTGAATGCAGACGACATCATAACAATAAAAAACCTGGCATTATCAGAGTTTAAAGATTTTGATAAAGATTCAGTTAAAACTGATGTGTCAATGCATCAATAGCTATTAATTTTAATCTTTAAAACTTTTGCCCTATCAGACACTATGACATCCATTCTGAAGGCTTTGTACAGCAGATATCATTCAGTACAGAGGCAGGAAGTTCTCTCATGCGTCTAATAAAAGAGGAGGACCTGGACAGGTGAATGTCTGCATGGCATGTCATTCATGTTGTCTTCTTGTTTGAATATGAACATACCTTAAACCCCTTCAATCAGTTTGTGGTACCTTCCAGATGAAGGGCAATGCCATTGAAGTTACAGAGGGGTGGTTCACGATTTAAATATCTTTAATTTCTCAGCCTTTAAAGCTTTTTACCACCCAGAACATGTTGAGATTATATATTATCAGATGTGATGTGTTGAATCTGTTTTTGCTTCAAAAGAAAGATTTTACTGTCCAGAATGAATTTGCATGGTGAGATTATTCAGTTGGCATAGTTTCATCCATAAAAAGCCTCTGTACCCAAATTTTATACATGATGTTTCCAGTGAGATTCAAGTTTTGTTTCCCATAATTTTGTTGTTAGAATTGTACTTTTTTTGCTTTTTGTGAAATCCCAAAATACCAAAAATTATTTTCTGCATGCTGTCCAAGTGAATTGAATTCTTACATGTACATAAATATAAAGAAAAAAACTTTTAAAGTACAGAGCAAAGAAGTTTCATTTTGATCACCTCCATTTACAAATAAATGCATAAAATATTACAGAATATGCTTAAAACAGAATAAAGTATTTGAAAGCCTATTTTATTGTAGTAATAATTCCAAGGTGATATATCCATTACACAATGAATCTTGAATCTGCTTTATAATCAAATCCTACGTTGAGTAAAATATATATGATATTAATTTCAAAACAGAATATAATACTTTGACCCAAATTAAATGAAAGGTCAGTCTCTGGCGTTGTATTGGTCTTATTAATGGCATTCCTTCAAGAGTCATTACATTCCTTTAAGAGTCATGACATTCCTTCAAGAGTCATGACATTCCTTCCAGAGTCATGACATTCCTTTAAGATAACAATATATTAATATAATCTGATGCCTATCACCCATCTCTTGTAGTCATTATGATATTAACAAGGAAGGCCCTGTACAACAGATAAGTTACGCTTCAGAACTAGAGAGCGGAAGTCTTCGACTTAAGTCACCTCCAGAGGATGAAGACAGGTCCGCATTTATAGAGTTACTTTTCTTGTTGGCATGGAAACACAGCCATTGTTGTTGTAGTAACTCTTAGCAAATTGAACTTATGAATGAAAGTAATGTTTGAACTAAAACCATTTGTAAATGGAAACTCAACAATACTAGATGTTAAAAATTGCCTGAAACATTTGATGTTGTTATAAAATCAATATGATGCATAGAATAACTAAAGTATGTTGTTAACATGATATTGTTAGATATTTAAACTTTTAACTAAAACCTATATTCATTAAAATTTAAAAGTGATTAAAACTTACTTGGGCATGGCCTGACTAACATGGTAAACAATGTTTTGACGTCTTATGCATGACTTCCTGTGCTGTATGTATGTACTTATGCACACATTCTCACAAACATAAGGCTGTTATCTAGGTCAGAGAAGTGTGTTGACTTGTTAGTTTTGTATGCATGGACATTAATGACAAAATTCAGAAACTGATAGGTTTTGCAAGAAAAACTATCAATGTTCTATACTTATTTAGAGATTAAACCTTGCTTTTGCCCAAAACCAAACACTCGTTTGAGGACAATAGAGGCTTGCGTTCATATTGCCAGTTTACTCAAGCAAGTAGTTGTATGTTAATCTGCTTTTAGAGATGCAAATTATTAGAAAGTTGAGATGAACAGTTTAGAATCTAGAAAAGCTTGCAGTGGCAGGAAGAGTAGAGTTTTTCACATTTGAATGGTGATTCTGTTAGCCTGTTTCATGCAATATTCCTAGTGGTTGCCATTTAGGGTCCACATGTACTTGTAGTGTTGACAAATAGATGCCTGCAGGTTAATGCTCACACAATTGTTAGAACTAGATATACATACATATACTGCATAAACTAGCTGTTCTGAATGGTTCTGTATAGACAATATAATTATAACAGAAGAATGTTTGATGTACTTAAATGTAATTTTCATAAAGTTAAGTAGATATTAGATCATTTTTTGAATTAAATTTTTGAAAGCAAAATTAAAGTTAAAATTAAGTTCATTAATCAAAATCAATTAAAATTAATTGAAATTAAGTTGTGTTTAATTAAATATTGATTAATTTAATTATCTTTAAGTAACTGAACTCTTGACAAGTTACCACATCTTATTTATTAATGAAATGAGAACATCATTATCTAGGGTAACTTTTTTGACTCGATCAATAAAATTATAAAATATGAAAAGTGAGCAACCTGATTTTACATACACATGCAAATACCTGTACATTTTATAGAGTACACAAGGTGCCTAGGTCGTATCCCTCCCAGGAACAGCTGTACCCCCCGCCAAGGGTACCCCCACCTACCCCAGCCTCTACATCCGTGGAGTCGTCACCTATACCAAAGCGTCGCAGGTTAGCATTCAGAAGACATACTGCCTCAATGGACAGTTCATTCACATTTAGTTATTATAAAAAGCAAAATTTTCAGTTTTACCAAAGTCGGTATCGCAGGTTAGCATTCAGACGACATACTGCCTCAATGGACAGTTCGTTCACATTTAGTTATTATAAAAAGCAAAATTTTCAGTTTTACCAAGGTCAGAATATTACGTGGATACAGGGATGCTTCTCAGTGTTGATAGAAGTCGTTGGTGCTTATGGTGGAATACAAGAACCTGCTTGGAGTTGTTAAAGGTTGAATACTGTTGCTCTGTTGAGGTCATACATTTCTGGATTTGGTTTTGTATTGTTTAAGTGATTTTTATAGAGTGTCTAATTTGAGTGTACTCATGTCTCTTGGATAACTGTTGAAATGAAGAAATACAATTAACCTTTGCACATACATTTGTAGAGAGTATTGGTTTGTCTGGTACAAAAACTTGACTCTACCATTTTAATTCTTAGGGAATTTGAAGACAAAACGGTTTATATTGGTAAATGTAACATGCACAGTTTTAACTTTCTTTTTCATTTTCTGTCTGAAAGATTCAACAATTGCACGTTTTTGACATCTTGCATGGAGTGAGTGTCCCTCATGTTCTTGCCCATTGATAAACTTACATGTTCCTTTGTCGCCCTCTGTATCTGTTTCATGATTGCCTGTTGTCCGAAGATTGTCACAGTTTTTCTCGTTTACTTAACATGTTGTGTGTTATATGAAGGATTAAACCACTTGGCTTTACTTTGATATTGTTATTTTTAATGCATATTTTCTTAAGTTGCAGCTAGGCACAAATAGACTAACTGATTTGAATTTATGTGTCTTACTATTTAAATAAATGGTTAAGTTTCGGGTCAGTTTAAATGAGATGTATATGTAGATCACATTTATTTTGTACAATATAATAGATTAAGATACATTATTGATGAGTATGAATATAAAATATGAATTCTTAATGGCAGTACATTAACTAAGATATGTATTAAAATATAATCGAATAATGCTATCAATTTATTTACTAAGTGTATACAAAATTGTTGTAATATTTTTTTCAATTCACTTTGAAAATCAAATATGCAATTCATGATTTTGCTGCTAACTCTCATTGATCTGTAACATTTAGTTCATCAAATTATGTTTCTAATATAACTAGACTTGGAGCAAGACAGCAAGTACAGGAATACATTGTTCCCAAAGTACCCATTGTCCCAGTTGCTGCTCCAGACACTGCACAGCCTCCAATGGATGTTGAAGAAGAAGAGCAACTGCCACAGTCTGTTGCCGACGCTAAGCGACGTTTTGAAACACCGGACAGGGCAACCCCGGCATCTGCTCCAAGGGCACCCAAGCAGCCAACACCTAAGCCAGTGGCTCCACCTGCTGCCCAAATACCTAGGGAGCCAATGTTCAAACCAGAGAAGGTCCCACAGAAGATGGCGCCACGTATTCCTGAAATACCAAGGGAGCCAATGTTCAAACCAGAGAAGGTCCCACAGAAGATGGCGCCACATGTTGCTGAACCATCTAGGGAGCCAATGTTCAAACCAGAGAAGGTTCCACAGAAGATGGCGCCACCTGTCTCGGTGCAGCCACCACAAGATTCACCAATCAGACATGTGGAGGCACCAGCTCGACCAATGGATGTAGACCATCTAACACCGGGGTGATTACGCTGTTCTTATATGCATGCAGTGTGACTGTAAATACTCTAAAATTATGAGAAAAAAATAGTGACCAAGATATTGAAACCAAATAATCATGAATGGTAATTGAAATTTGAGGCACACTTTGTAATTCAAAATTGCAAACTGAAATTTGCTACCAATAAATATTTCTATAGGAGGAAAAATACCAATTATCTGTTTGAGAGAACCTAATCAAACTGAGATTTTTAGTGCATTGTTGAAGGTATAGTGACTCTTACACATTGAGAATGAGAATTTTGGTGTAATATTTTACCTAGATATGAGATATGTCCTGAAGGACCTGTACAGATGATCAGCTATGTGTCTGATACTGAGGCTGGTTATCTCAGACTTGTGTCAGAGGACGAACTGGATTACAAACGGTATGTCAAATCAAAAATAAGCATGGCACTAAAAAAGCATGGACTTCAAATATCAAGAGTTATGGAAGCTGATGAACGACAGAATGTCAAATCAAAAATTAGCATGGCATAAGTGAAGCATGGATTTTAAAATTAAAGAGTTATGGAATGTAATGAACCACAGAATATCAAATCCAAAATAAGCATGGCATAAGTATAACATGGATTTCAAAGATCAAGAGTTATGGAAACTGATGAAAAACAGGATATCAAATTCAAAATCAGCAGGGCACATATTAAGCATGGATTTCAAACTTAAGAGTTATGGAACCTGATGACCCACAGACTGTCGAATCCAAAATAAGCTTAATTAGCATAAGTAAAACATAGATTTAAAACATCAAGAGTTGTAGAACCTGATGAACTACAGAATGTTAACTCCAGCATGAATTCAAAGCCTAAATGTATGGAATTCTAAGGTCCCCAGAGTCATGGAACTTGATATTTAAATTCCAACAAGCATGACCTGCATTAAGCATGATTCTTAGGTCGGGAGTTTTAGAACCTGGCATGTCAATCCAACAAGCATGGATTCAGTCTAGAGTTATAAAACTTGGCATGTCAATCCAACAAGCAAGGAATTTGTCAAAACTTACATAATCCAACAAGTATGGAATTCATACAGTACTGATTTTATGGAGTCACATAATCCAACAAGTATGGAATTTGTAAAGTATTGATTTTATGAGTCCAGAGTTATGGAACTTTATTGTCTTAGATCATTGAAATTCACCAAGCATGATGTACATAAAGCACTGATTTCATAGGTGCAGAGTTATACTAGGGACTTTGAACTTTGATTATGACACTAAGTCAAATCATGGAATACAAAAAGCATGGATTTCATAAATGCAAAGTTCAGAGTCTGTTTTTGATGTCAAATCCAAGAGGCACAGAATGAAAAAAGCATGCAATCCATGGGTCCAAAGTTATAGTACTTGCATAGGAAGGATTAGTAAAATTTAATGAGCATGATTTACAGTTGCAGTTCAAGAATTTTAGAACCTGACTATGAAGGGACAGACAAATTCAACAAGCATGACTTACAAAATGCATGGATTTCATAGATCCAGTGTTATGGAACTTATGAATGATCAGACAAATTCAACAAACATGCCATGAAAAAGCATGGATTCAATAAGTTCAAAGCTATGTAACTTGATGTCAAATCCAATAAGTATGACATACAGAAAGCATGGATTTCTTGGTTCCAGAGGTATGGAACTTGATACCTTAAATCAAATTGGCATGACATACAGACAGCATGGATTTCATAAGTCTGGAGTTACCAAACCTGATATTTCAAATGCAACAAGCATGATTTACTAATTGCATGCATAAAGTAGGTCAAAATTAAAAAAAAAAATGGCATGTTATCCAAAAGTCTGAAATTCAAAATGCATGGAATTCAATGGTCAAGAGTTGAAGAATTAATGCCAACTTTATTCCTGTTATTATACCAGTTCATGAATGCAGGAATGTTTTGAAAGTTTAAAATGAAGTCTTTTTTCCAGAGCATGGTTAATGCATGAACAATAGAAAAACAGACTATTAAACAGTTATAAATCGCAGATCTCAACATAGAGTAAACTGTTTACCCAAAACATCTATAATATCATTGAATAATGAACTTGATAATCCTTACTATTTAAAAACTATCTACCTAATCTCATGTCACATGGCTGCAATTGACACATTTCATTGGTTGTCACTCTCAGGCGTGAACCTAAAGACAAAGCACGTCCAGCTGTTCCTAAGCCAAGGAAAATTCAACAATTCTTGTCATCAACAGAGGATGAACCTGATAGGTAATCATATCAACTATTCTAGCATGCAGAAAAAAGTCACTAATTGATGAATGACCAAATATGGTCAATTGAAAATTGAGTTTTACTCAATAAGTATTTCAACTGTTCTAGCATGCAGTACAAGGCACTCGTTGATAAAGACCAAATATGGTCAAATGACAATAGAGTTTTACCCAATAAAGAGAATGACTATTCTAGCATGCAGTACAAGACACTAATTGAACAATGACCAAATATGGTCAAAAGAAAATTAAATTTTTAATCAATGTGTGGAGCATGAACATTATATCAAGAGATATTATTTTCAGATTTTTAAATTTATATTTCTTTACTCAAGTTAAGCAATAAAAGCATGTGTCATTTTTAATCATTATTATATTTAATTTTGTTTTATATCATAAGCCATATCATATTAAGGTTTCTTTCATCTTTAACGCTGATTTCGTTAATCTAGATTCCATGTTAATCATCAGTGCTCACTCTTACAGTGTTTTTTTGTGTTTTGGTTATTTAGATATGATGAGAGACCTCGCAAGGAACCAGAGATCCCATTTTCTCTCCAAACTTCATACAAACAGTTCAGGTGCTTATCTATATGTCAATGTCACTTGTTTAAACTGATGTCACTTGTGTCTTCGTATATTATACTGAGTTCAATGCCCACACTGCGTGATACTGTTACTGTTTTAATGTGTAAACGTAGGATATATGTCTATATTCAATTTGTACATTATAACAAGTATATTGTAATTTATAAGTTTATACTTTTGTAGTACACTTAACACAGAATTAAACTCTATACTGTATGTCTGTTCTTTAAACTTTATACATGAAGTTATGTGTCTGTTTGTTCTCTTTCTGTACTGTTGTTTACTTGTCCTGGTTCTGCTCATCAGTAATCATGTATAAAGACATTACTGTCTGTAATTGTTACACCTTTGTCTGTTTGTCTTGTTTATGTAAAACTTCACAATGTTTTGTCCTACTCTTGCTACCATTTTCTCTGTTCTGTTTTCCTTGTGTCTGTATACAATTGTTGTGTCCCTTCTCTTTATATGTCACAAATGTCTTCTCATTATTGTGCAACCTTGTTAATTGCTATGTCTGTACTCTTGTTTATGCCGTTCTTAATGCCTGTGTCTATATTTTTTGTGTGCCTTTCTTTGTGCTCTTATCTGAGCCTTTGTCTGTTATCTTTGTCTGTCTTTGTCTGTACTTTTTTCTATCTTTGTCTGCAATCGTTGTCTGCCATTGTCTGCGATCTTTGTCTGCCTGTGTCTGTTATCTTTGTCTGTACTTTTTCTATCTTTGTCTGCAATCTTTATCTGCCATTGTCTGCGATCTTTGTCTGTTAGCTTTTAAATCTTTCCTCCATATTGATACCCATGTTGTGTGACTCTTTGACGGTATAGGTCTGTTAAGCCAGCGCCACCCAGAAAGAAGGTTAGAAAATCAAAAACACCTTCTCCACCTAAGGAGGAAGTCAGGCCAGCCCCTGTTGCACCAGTTGCGGCCCCCAAACCGCAGAAGCAGCCAGTGTTTGTGGCTCCTAAGCCTCAACAGGAACCAGACTACCTACCATACAAACCCAGGTTGGGAGAATGAGTCTGCTGCTTTGATTTTAATGCTGTCCCCATCTCTTTTGTGTCCATCTGCCCATTTTATCACAGTCCCTGAATACAATGCCATGTTATCACTCTCAATCTGAATTCACAAAGCTAAAAGCTAGAAATGCATGTTTTCCATAATTTTGGTGCAGTCCCAATCTCTTTTGTGTCCATTCTATCTATTTATCACAGTCCCTGAATACAATGCCATGTTTTCACTCAAATCTGAATTTGCTAAGATCAAAACTAGAAATGCACGTTTTCCATGAATATCTGAAACATTCATATCGGTACTTCTAAAGGATACTGAAGATTATTTTCCTGCATAACTTTTATCTGTGTTGCCTTTTTTTATTTTTATAAAATGATTTCATTTCTTTGTTGATCTAATTTTCAAATTGATCCTTAATAATTACCCAAAACAAATCTATTTTTGTATGTCCTTAAATTTGCCCTCAAATTTTCTTTGATTTGCCCTTGTATTTCCTTAAATCTGTCCTTGAAATGTCCTTGAAATGTCCTATTTCCTGTTCATTTCTGCTGCTGCTGTGTTACATAGAGAATGTATGATGCCTACCACTTCACTCAAGTTTGACTTTGACTATTGTAGTGCTAGCCGAAACAATAAATTAAATGAAAGAACATAACAAATTAAAGTTTATTTTTAATCTTGTTCCAATATAAATTAGACAAATTTAAGAAAATTTACACGCAAAGAAACTATTGTGGATTTGTGAAAAAATAATTATGCATTTTAAAATGTCTCTGAATTCTACTTCAGCTCATCAGATATAAGTAACTCTCTGTGGCCCTGTCAACAAAATTGATTTTGAACGATTCATTACAAAATTAAATTTGTATCAGGAAAAAATCTCATATTCAAACTTGATAAAATGGTAGGAATCACTTGTTGTTGTTTTTGATGTTGTCAGTTAATATTGTATTGCAATTATGTTAAAATGTTTGTTTTAATTTCAGTTTTTATATCATTTGAATGTTATATAAATGGTTATTATTTGTATAATATGTTAACTATTTCACCCACATAAACCACTTTGGTACAGTCCAACATTACAGTTGGAAGGGGCCATTGTAGTTGTGTAGGGATGCCAAGCTGTAGTATTAGAAGCAGTAGTTGTAATCAACTTACTTTATTGTTTAATATTGTATTAAATGTTGTTTGAAACAATTTAATGTTTTATATTGTATTAAATGTTGTTTGAAACGATTTAATTCATTTTAACAGTATTTGTACACATATTAAAATCATTGCTCTTTGAATTAGCCCTTGAATGGACTTACAAAATCAATTTGATCATTGTTAATCCTTAGCAGTAATATAGTTGTTTAAGAGCCCAGGAATAAAAGCAAAATTTTTGGATTTGTTTTCCTTCAAATTTTAGCAAATTATGTTTAATAGATTGAGTAATTCCGATATGTGTGCAGATATGTATCCAATCTTTTATGTTATTTAATGCAAATTTTAGTTTTCAGCTGTGCATCTTAATAACGGCTGCTAGCAGTGTAGTTATTAAACATTTCTTTTTCTTTCCTTTATGTTATAAAACTGTAGGGAAGACAAAAGGCCACTGCCACCAGTAGCCCAAAAACCTAAGAAAAAGAGTCCTCGCAGCGAAAAAGTGACTGCGACTCTAAAACGGCAACAGGCATCGAAAGTTGATATCCCAGTTCCGGGTTCACCAGAACCTGTGGAATTCTTGGTTCCCAAATCCAAGGAGACTAAATCTGAGTTAGAATTGTCAAAACTGTATAGATTAGGAGCTGAGCGAGATAAAGAAATATCAAAAACAGAAATTGACGTCAGCCTGGCACCTAAAAAGGTTCCACAGGAAGACAAACCCTTGAAAAAGGTTCTAAAGGATGACAAACTCTTAAAAGATGTTCCAAAGGATGACAAAACCTTAAAAGAGGTTCCTGAAAAACAAACAACATTTAGAGGTATTTCTAAGAAACAAATTACCCCCAAAGACATTCCTAGAAAAAGTTTGATATCATGGGAGGACTCCAAGGACAATTGGCCCTCCAAAGATGTTTCCAGGAAAGACTGGGTGACAAGAGGGGAACCCAGAAGAGCCTCCTCAATAGAAGCGTACAGGAAGTTCTCGACGGGAGAAACTGATTGGAAAGATACCATCACCAAAGAGGTTTACAGGAGGGATTCACATGTACACTCGGCCAGGATCGTCAAGAAAATGCCTGGCAAACCTGACAAATTGATTATCAATGTCACTGGGTACGAGTCCGAACCAGAAACAATAAGATCCAGAGAGCCTGTGAGAGCCCCACGCCAACCTTCACTGCCAAGAGTAGCGGAGGCTTATCACGAGATGAAAACCTGGGCTCCCGGCCAAAAGGATGTGATGGCTGTAAGAGAGGCCATAGAGGCACCTCGGTTAGATTTTTGTGTGTCTTTGTATGACGAGCTCGTTGAACCAATGGCTGCTTAGGCTGAGTTACTCCCCTTGCTGTCAGATTCCGATTGTGACGTTTTGTGTGTCTGCCATGTCTGATGAACACAATGTGGAATGTTTGACTGTTTCATTCTAGCTGCATTGTGATAATTTTGCAAACTTGGAGAAAGCTGCATTATTTTAATTGTTATTTACTACTTGTCAGAAAAGGAACAACTTAATGTTTGATTATCTCCCCTGCTTGTTAACAATGGCATTTTGTTTGTTGAACATATATCTTATGAAGAGTTTCTGTGTCTGTTGGTTTTCAATGAGTAAATTAAGCTGTATGTGTGTGCGTCTCACATTTTCTGATTTGCTGAAAAGTTTGTACAAATGTTAATGTATAGTTTCCCGTACAATTTGTCTTTATAGTCTTCAAACATACATAGTTATCCCCCTTTGTCTAACTATCTCCCTTTGTCTAGACTAGATTTCTCTTTCTTGCTTTGACTATTATGCATATCTTTCTTATATGATTTTGGCCATATTAGTTCCCTTTGGAAGAGACTGGGTGATCTCCCTTTATTACCTTATTATACTTATTCTGTAGATTTAAGACTGCACTATACACTTATGTTTCCTGTGTAGAATGGAACCTGTCATAGATGTGTGTCTCGTGTACCTGAAACTATGTGACAGTCAAGTCTTGACACCCGTTTAATACAGAATATATTCTGTGCTTTACTCTCCCTAGTTTCAGAATGACCGCTGTTCATATCCGTTTATAAATGACTGGTTTAGCGGCTTTGCTACTATGATATGCAGTTCTGCATTTGACATGTAGAAAGTATTGTTATGTTAAAGTGCTGCTTCAGTCGGTTGTATACGTACAGTGAGCTGTGTCTATGTGGCTGCAGGCATATTATTTTAAAATGCTCTTAAGTGCATGATTATGTTGCTAATTATTGCTTTTATATATCATGATTGAAGCATTCTTGATTGAAAGAGACTTTGATCAAATGCTTGTTTTTAAAAAATGTTGATGTGTCTTTATATGTATTACATTAATTTTTATTGAACACAATTTGTTTTGTTTTGCTGCTTTTGAAGCAAAGGTTTGCTAAAGTGTTAAAGCATATTTTCTAGCCTTGAACAAATTTTGCATTCTATTGGCAGGACTTCAGCTCATGTTGAAAATATCTCTTATATCGACTACCACAGGCTAACATGCCCTATTCAACAAAGGTTCGGTAACACAAATTGTGCCCATTTGTTATGCTGTGCTGTTGAGCTTTTATTGACATTACATGGGCTTAGAACCTGCTGTAATTATTGGCTTTCAGTGAAATGAAATCTTCGACACTGAGTTTCTTAAAGTTAAAATTACCTGCAAACAAAAAATATTTTTTGTGTGATTCCCTTTTATCTTCATTTTGAATACCAACAACCCCTGCTTAAAAATCCTTCAAAAATGATAAATGTTTTAATAGATACATAGTTACTATTTTACCACACTGTAATTTGTCTGAAAGATTGTTCTTGGAGCAAGAAATGTTTTTTCAATTTATTTAAGATGGATTAAAGATAGATTCTAACTTGTTAAAGTTGAGGAGGAAGGATTTTTGTTGTTGTTTTGAATTACTTGCTTTACTTTTAAAGAGGAAAAACCTAACAATCTTTCTACTTTGTACCTTCCTGTTCCTTTATATAATAATTTGCCTTCTTTTTTAATTCATTCAGAAAATACTAAGCACAATTTTGTCTGTGTCCACTCCACCTTGCTTGTTAAATCATTCTTTACTGATTGAAATAATCACAGCAATCGTAATGTCTGCTCTTTCTCGACATAAAGTTTATCTTTAAATAATTCAGTTTAATTTAAAAAAAAAAAGAAACCCAGCAATCTGTTTTCTTTTAAACTTTACTTTTCTTCTTTATTATCATTCTTTATTGCCATTTTCTGAAACAAATCCAAAGTATCAAGCAAATGTTCTATCCAAAGCTTGTAGTGAACTTGCTGACCTGATTTACCAAAGTGAAAATCTTTTCTCTACCCGAGTATTGTTGTAACGTCTTTATTTCAGATTATTCAATTGAACATTTATCTGTTTATCACAACATAAATTATCATGCATAAATTTTCATCTGTAATAACATGCAAAGTCATTGTTCTATTTTCTAAAACAATTACATATTCATGTAAATATTATGTAAATATTACAGTATATTTATTAGACAAAGGAACTTCTTTTGAAAATGTGTGTATTAGGTCTAATTAGTTCTATTGTTGATTTCTACAGTCTTGCCGAGACCGAGAGCGCAGTCAGAGAGTACATTCGCCGTGAAGGTGAGGCACCAGCCGAAGAGGACATCTACAGTAAATCAAAACCCAAACAGCCTGTGTTCAAAACTCACGTCAAGAACCTGTTCTTGAAAGAAAATGACTCTGCTCACTTCGAGTGTAGACTAGCGCCATTTGGTGATCCTACCATGAAAGTTGAGTGGTTTAAAGATGGAGAGCCATTGATCCATGGTATGTTTGTAACACAAGTTTTCATTGATTAGTCTTCGACTCTTTGCACCATGGTATGTTTGTAACACAAGTTTTCATTGGTTACTTTTTGACCCATTACACCATGATGTTTAAAACTTTTTTTCATGGGTTATTCTTTAACAAAGCAATTTGTAACTCACATTTTCATTGGTGTCTTTTAAGTAAGATGTGCTTAAAAATCTTTTTGCTTAAAATGAAATTTCCATATGAATTGTAAGAATTGTAAATATGATTAAATTTTATGTTTTAATTATTTATATGCAGTATAAATAAGATACAGTTCAATGTTACAAGCTATAGTGTGACTTTGATTTTTTTGGTACATGTCATCGGTACAAGCTTCAGTATGACTTAGATTTTCTCGTTACAGGTAATCGTTACAAGCCTAAGTATGACTTTGGCATTGTGTCCCTGGACATACTCTACACGTACCCCGAAGATTCTGGTACTTACATGTGTACTGCCACTAACGACCAGGGCACCACCAACACATCGGCTATCATCAAGTGTAAAGGTATGGAGATGTGGTACTTTATTACAGGCTAAAACTAACTGCTTACACCAGCTTAATCTTGTATAGTTTGTGATGAATTGACATATACTACAGGGCTGGGGGCCTATTACTGAAATAAAAGAATTGAAGTTGAATTTACAGCACATTACAGTATTCATAGGTTTTTGAATTTGCCGTATATTTATTTTTATCAGGGGTACACAGATTAGGTATTGAATGGTATATATATGTTAAGCAAATGCAAATAATAAATCCCTGACTTTTTAAACCTAAATAAA
Organism: Pododesmus macrochisma; assembly: GCA_032359645.1. Taxonomy (NCBI): domain Eukaryota; kingdom Metazoa; phylum Mollusca; class Bivalvia; order Pectinida; family Anomiidae; genus Pododesmus; species Pododesmus macrochisma. Next base: position 4,149 of record JAUMGZ010015667.1, on the reverse strand, counting down.
AGTGGATATAGAAAAAAAAAATACCTGACAAATACAAACATTTGTCAATGATTTTTCATGTAAATAGAAACAGTTGATAGGAAATTAACTAACTTTAAAAAAGATAATAGTATCAATATGGAATGAACGTCGTAACATAAAGATTTAAGATTATGGTAAGATCAAGTTTCTAGTGTGATAAGATGATGTCTGAATTAGATATGAAGCAACTTTCTATAATTTTTGTTCTTCACAATATTCGTGAAAGGTTCTGGAAATCACATGACATTTCAATAATACAAATTTTTATATTTAAACATTTTAGGGAGGAAATCAATTATCTCTGAATCACAGCTTCCAGGAGAGGGCGCCATTCGTCTTCAAGAAATGGAAGAGTACTGGAGAAGGTAAGGTCAAGGTCATTGCTACAACTTGAATGAAATGTAGAAAGATTATAATTTTTAAGACAGAAGTAAAGTTTGTGTCAAAACAGTTCAAACGATTTTATTGTTAATGAAGAATTTTTTTGTAAGGAATAAAGTGAGGTCAAACACCATGTTAAAATACAATGTTATGATTAATTGCATTTGAGGTATCTTCTATTTACCACATAGAGATTATCAAACAATTTAATATCAAACCAAACAGGATTACTATATTTATAAAACAATATACTGGAGACTTAATAAGGAATGATTTCTAAAATAGACAATTTTAGGCTACAGGTTTCTTATTAGAAAAGTAAATTACTGGTACATTGTAACTGTTGAATGAAAAAATCAACCAGTAAACAAGGACATAAGTTGTGTTTATCTTTAACAGTCCAGCTCATCTTGAAGAGAAATCTGCAGATGAACCAAAGCATAGAACTCCACCCTCTATTGACCTGAAACCAGAACCTGTTGAAACGGGTGAAGGAGAAGTGGCCAAGTTCATGGTCAAGGTCAGTGGACACCCACGTCCACGTGTCAACTGGTGGGTCAATGGAACAATAATCGTCAGCGTAAGTAATATACAGTCAAACCTGTCTATAAAGACCACCCAAGATACCAGAAAAAATTGGTCTTTATATGGAGGTGAACTTTATATACAGGTTAAAATAAATGTAATAATACTTAAAGGGACCTGATTTTAGTGGTCTCTATGTACAGGTGGTCTCTATAGAAGTGGTCACTAGAGCAGGTAGCACTGTAAACACTATTCAAATCATACATTTTGCCACCTATTCAAAAATATTTTTTGTGATTTACATGCAGCGTTTAAAGTTTTTGTGGGTCTTAATTCTAGATCAGCTTTTGAAGTAGATAGACTAATAGATCTTTCATGAAGTTTAGCCATTTGTTAAGTTATTGAGCCCTGAATGATGTAATTTTATCCATTATAGAAAGACTTTCAAATACTGCATCAAATTTGCTATGTATAAAGGGCAGCCTTTGACACGAATTTAAAATTGTTGAATAATACAATCACAGCAGGCAAAAACATATTGGTGCGTACCATAGCTTTGATACAAACAGAATCAAAATCCAGAATATAAAAATTCTTCTTACAGAGCACAAGATTCAAGCTGCGATACGACGGCATGATACACCATCTAGAAATCCCCCGTGTACGTGAATATGATGCCGGACAAGTCAGATGTGTAGCCAAGAACACCGAGGGTGAAGCTGAGGCAAGCACTTCCCTGGTCGTAATGCCCAAAGAGGACTGGAGATCCCAACTTAGACAAGCACCCAAAGGTTTGTAAATCAAGGGACATTACTCACTTGTTAAGTTAACAAGGAAGATCAGTCAGTTCTTAGGCTAGAGACCAGTATTTAAGTTTAATCACTGTAGCTTTACACATGCTTAATATTAACTTCCTGAACATTTCTCTGCTTTGTTTTCTGTAACTTAATGATAACTTATGGTTGAAGGGTTCTACTGGTGGAGGGCATAATAATAATTATACCGTATTTGACCTAATAGATGCTTAAAATTTTAAAATTAGATTAAGTAAAGGGGCTGCTTATTTGGACCATATTTATACGAGTCCAACCACTGTGAATAAATGTACTGCACTGCTCTAAGTAATGGATCTTAGCTATTATACAGGACTGTAGGTGCTTGAAAAAGGAAGGGGGCGCTTATAGGAACATGGGCGCCTTTTAGGTTGAATATGGTACTTTGTTTTACTGAGACAAGACATTCTTTGTCTATAATATCTCTTTAGTAACATGAGATTTTGTAACAATTTCTAATATCTTATTTGTGACTGCTTCCATTTCTGACACTGTTTATACATTCGCTTAACATAACTCTCCAATATAATTCAACTTAGAAAATGTCTCAATAATTCTAAAAACAATTTTTTTTTAAAAGAATGTAGCAATTTTAAGGAAAAGAAATGAAGAATGCTTTGTATATTTTACATTATCTTTATTATAGAATGCAATCCAGAAATAATATAAAGGGTCTTAGAGAAGTTCCACTTTATAAAGTGACTTTATTATGTGATTTCAAGTCAATACAACTAAAATGTTCAAAGCTTTATAGGAAGTAAAATTTATAAATTTGAAGAGAAAAAAATTATTCTTTGTATATATTGGAGAGTTTTGTATGACAGATATACACTTATGTATATCTTAAGCTATTATCTATCAATGGTATTAAGGCCAAAAACAATTAAATACTTGGTTCTCATCACTCATTTTTAATGACAAATTTTTCATTCCTGTTGCAATATATCTTAATTTGGTATTATTCCTCACAAATATTACGTTTAATTGCAAGACAAACTAGAATTTACAATTAAAATCAAAGTTTATCTAAATTGTATCACAGTTTCAAAGTTTATCCTTCAAAACATTTATCATCTCAATTCAAATATATGAAAAAAAATTGCCTCATCAGAATTAACAAAAAATGGCCTGAGAACCAAGTAATTAATTATGTATGGCCTTATATATAGACAGCTAGTCTTCACTTCTACTTTACCAGCACACCTTTCTCACACTTATCTTACAGGAGAGTTAGAAATTGAACTCGAGCGTAGACGTAAAATTGAGCTACGCTCGGTTGAAGTCCGTAAACCAAAAGCTTCAGAATTTGAACTACGACAGATCGAGAGAGGTGAGACTCATGCAATAAAAGACCTCAAATGGGGGAAGATTTGTTAGTTTCATGGGGTAGATTAATATTTTATTAAGAATATAGGGAAATTAGAGTTTTTACTGGGGAGGTATTGCATGAATGGCCAAAATTTAAGTCTGACAATAGAGAGTCTCCCTATTTATGAGGAGAATTTGCAGGTATGAAGACCAACTAGTTATTATCGACATAATTTGATTCAGAGAAACAGTTGTAGGCTTATGTATTTGTAAAATATTGGATTATCAGATTATGTCAAGATGCTTGCTTGATACAATCACAGGATAACATTTTCATGATTTATTTTGGTTAAATGAGAAATATTGGGTCAAGAAACAATTCATCAGATACTTATGTGGTACATCAGTGTTTTACATATGTTCTAGTTACAGAAAAAAATGAACTCTTGTCTTACCTATTTAAACGTGTTAATTTCTTGCTTTAATATGGGCACTTGGAACTTTCCATAACATAAGGTTTGTTTTTCTTATGTGAATTTAACAAAGTTTAAGATTTGTTTACTAACAATGTGATGCTTCATATTTAATTTAGCGACATATTTCAGATTTTGATAAGTACGTAAACTTGTGATTTATTAAACAAAAGATAATTTAAAATTTAAAAAGATAAAACAATTAAGCAACATATTTCAGATTTAGATATGTAAACTTATGATTTATTAAACAAGAGATAATTTAAAATTTAAAAATATAAAACAATTTAGCGACATATTTCAGATTTAGATACGTAAACTTGTGATTTATTAAACAAGAGATAATTTAAGATTTAAAAAGATAAAACAATTTAGCGAAATATTTCAGATTTAGATAAGTAAACATATGATTTATTAAAAAAAAGATAAATTAAGATTAAAAAAGATCAAAAAATTTAGCGCCATGTTTCAGATTTTGATAGTAAACTTGTGATTTATTAAACAAAAGATAATTTAAAATTTAAAAAGATGAAACAATTTAGCGACATATTTCAGATTTAGATACGTAAACTTGTGATTTATTAAACAAGAGATAATTTAAGATTTAA
>JAUMGZ010015656.1:0-10043 GCA_032359645.1 Pododesmus macrochisma | reverse complement strand
AACCGAAATAATACATATCCTCAATTTCAATAAGTACTCTCTGTAGCAGGGGCCAAATTACGAAACTGTGGAGCGAGGCCATAGTGAAAGTTGTTTAAAATACTTAATGTATACAGATGTTTTGATACACAATATTATTGACAATAATGAAATTATAATGTAGGTATTACAAAAAAAGGAAAAAGGAAATTATTATTTTAAACAAGAGGCCCATCGGGTCTTAACGGTCACCTGAGAAATCCAGGTCAAACATTTTTATCATTTATTTAAAGATTGCATGCATTTTATGAACCTTCCCCTCCTCCACCTCTACTTGAGTTTAAATTATGATCCTCATCACCAGAAGATCACTTTGTTTAATGATGGTCAAAATCCACCAGTTAGTTTGAGATATGTCTTTTGAAGGTTATCACTGTGATCCCTCATGGCCCCATCCCTTAGCCACCTGGAGGGCCGGCCCTTTCTTGAGTAAACTTCTGATCATCATCATCTTAGCATCATTTTGTGAAAGGTTGGTCAAAATCCACTAGTAAGTTTTAAAGGAAATGTCTTTTGAAGATTATGTATACTGTGGCCCCTTATGCCCTAACCCTAAAGCTCCCCTGGAGGCCAGTCTTGTCTTGAGTATGAATTCTGATCCTTATCATCTAAGCATCATTTGGTAAAAGGTTGGTCAAAATCCACCGACAAGTTTTAGAGATATCTTTTGAAGGTTTTGTCCTCTGTGACCCCACCCCTCAGACACCTTTCGGGTGTCAGCCCCTTCTCAAGTATAAATTCTGATCCTCATCATCTAAGCATCATTCTGTAAAAGGCTGGTCAATACCAACCTGCAAGTTTCAAAGGAGATGTCTTTTGTATGTTTTACACTCTGTGACCCCTTATGGTCCAGCCCCTCAGCCCAATTGAAGGTCAGCCCCTTTTTGAGTATAAATTCTGATCCTCATTATCTAAGCACCATTTTGTGAAAGGTTGGTCAAAATCCACCTAGTAGTTACAGAGGATATTTTTTTTGAAAGTTTTGCACTCTGTGACCCCATATTGCCCCGCATCTCAGCCCCCTGGTGAGTTAGCTCCTTCTTGCGTATAGGTGTTTATCGCTGTCATAGACTGACGATTACCAAAATCTAACTGCCGGTTTCTGAGGAGAAGTCGAAAATATGATTGTTTATCGGACGATGCACAGAGCACGACGACGGACGAAAGCTGATCACAATAATAAAGTGATAAATGTTAATCTCTAATGATACATAAAGGAGACCATTCAAAATTCAAAACAAAAAGAAATTAATATTATCCACTGACTGTAACATCACAATTTAAAAACAAATGAATGGATACCCCTTGTTTTTTAAAATTAGATACCCAAAGAATATTATGTTTACTTTTTACAGCACATAGTTGTCAATATGTCAAAGTAAAGAAAATTACAATGTTGTCCACCATAAACCATTATTGTTGCCTTTTTTTATTCAGTATTGGGTGATGCATAAGTTAGTGATTAATTTGTCTTTTCCAATTCATTGTTTCTTTGAAAAACAAAAAATGAATAATGTTGCCTATTTCCAAGTACCCGTTACAATTAACATTATATAATTTTAAAAAGAAAGGTAAGCACCATTGTTTTCTTCATAAAATAAAAGAAAATATCACTGAGGACAAGCACTTGTATTCTTGTTTTTTTATTTGAATTAAGGCCGGCCCCGTTGACTACCTTAATCTCCCCTGAAGAGAATAAGACAGGGCATGTCATCGAGTTCCCTCAGCAAGAGAAAACTATACAATAAAGGGGCAAGAAGAGAAGAAGCGACAGGAATGGAAAATCAAAGCAATTTGGAAACATAGAAATAAGTATGCGATCATGCAGAGGCTCTTCCCGCCTACTCTTATATCAAACTTTAGATGAGGATATTTTATCGTGCCAGAGGGTACGAGACACACTGGAAATAATTTACGAATCACCCTTTAAGATACTAAAATGTAGTGGTTTCAATTAAGGATCCTAGGAACGAACTATTTGCTTAATAATAAAGACCCAAATATTAAACCAACTGTCGTTTATGCCAAATACGTGTTGTGATGAGAAAATGTCAAGAAGTAGGCAGGGTCACCCAAATCAGACAGATTGAAGGGTAGAGGCATGCCAAAGATCAGCGCGTTCTTCGGTGACGACGCTAAGCTGGCGGTACCGTGTACCGGTTCTTTTTAATCCACTCGCACGATAAAAATCCCCATGTAAAGTTCGATAGGCGGAAACGCATTTGCATTGGTTCATCTTCATTTCTGAAATATCCTTATTGTTTTCCCGTTCCTTTTGCAACTTCTCGTCCTATCGTTTAGTTTTCTCCTTATGTCTTTTGTCACATTATTGGTGAAATGCTCTTGAAATGACAGTAGACCCTAGTTAAACAAACAGCTTATAAGTGGTGTTTAACGTTACTTACTGAGTATTTCACAGTTATCGTGACAAAAGACCGTATGAAAAAAACCAAACGATATGATTTAAATTTTATTTTACACTCCATAGCGCTGTCAATCATCACAACAACCAAACGCCCAAATCAAATGTCCATAAAAAATCGAAACGAGTAAAGCGCATTAACATAATTACAAAATGCAATTGAAAAAACAAAAATGTGAATATGAGATCAGTTCTTTAACATCATTCGGAGCGAATTATAAATGACCTACAGGTGTTGATTTTGTACAACAATCCCAAATCTTCTTCACATGGGTTTGGCTCGAGACAGATATTTAGACAGTGTTGGTGTTTTATGTTTATGTTATCGGGCAGAGTCCATTCCCTGATATAGGTGTATAAGGATACGATGCTACCTGAGCACGAGAAACGTTGAGTTTTGCCATGGCTTATATGCGTGTGCATGAGAATTACAGGTTACGACTTTTAACGGGTATTGGTGCTATTTTACACTTTGCATGTACCATTGCCCAGCCTAACTACTTCTGCATACTGAGGAGAGATACTGGCCGGTCAGGAGGCGGGTCTTTGTGAATTCTTCAATATATCGCTGGCTTGAACCCTGGGCTCTTACTTATCAAAAGTATTCATTTTATGACACATCATCTAATAATAGTGCTATTATAACTAATACGATTTATTGAAGTAATTGGTTTCATAGTACCGGAGTGTGTATGCAGCTTTAAGTGCTATTACCATGCATCTAATATGATGAACTATAACATGTCAAACACGAATATTTAAATAGATAATGTCAATTAAATTTGATAGAAATAGAAAAAATAAAGGACTGTTTTTACAATACCAGTAAAGGAAATAAGGTTTAATTTAAAAAGTAAAACAATACAATATGTTTTATGGATTAAAGAAAAATATTTGAATGAGCAAATATTATAACAAAATAACCCAATATAATAAAGTTTTAATCGAACGATCTGCATTGCACTACATGTTAATTTATTTGAAAATTTAAGTGACGATCAAACATTTAGTAATTTGAGTTATCCCCCATTGTACGCAAAGAAGAAAATACAGTATTTCATCACCGATATAACAATTTAAACCAAATATAATCTAATGTGGAATTATTTTGGCATATACTATCGTATTCCTTCAAATATTATAAGCGATGGGATAATATATGATGACAATGATTTCGAAAACACCGCTCGCTTAGCCGTGTTATTCCAGCGACATTAACCACTGAGCTACTGAACACCCAGCCCCCCTCAAATGTTTTCATTATTCAGAGCTGGTCAACCTCGACACGTCATAAATCGGATAAGGTACATGTAAATACATAAAGACCTAGCAATAATGTATGTATGGCTTTTTGTGTAGTTTGGGAATCTAGTACAGAGCAGGAAGCTCAGAGTTGACCTACCTTAACATTATGCCAAAGACAGAAACAACAGACTTATGATTAGCCATTATTTCATCTTTGCTCAATAGTGTGTGTATGTAAGTGGCATAACCACGTGCCCCAGCTAAGCCAAGTTCCTTAGACAAACATTCAAAATAATATGTCTTACAAATAAAGACGATGTTATTAGAAGTTTTAAATTCAACAACATATTTATCGTGGATTTCGGTCAAGTTTTCAATCACTTTTGAATCGTTAAGGACTGATTTTACTTTTGTATTCATTGTCCCATGCAACATAAATATAACGCGCATTATTCAATTTGTCTGCACGCCCATACAGAATTATAGCACCATAAACGTCAACAGATAACAGTTAAATGTTTAAATAACGGAATATTGTAACGTTTCACACTCCTTAACTTTAGATAAGATTTTCAAATTACATACATGCTAATAACATTACAAAAATACATCACACATACTTATAGTCCAGTAACTTGAGTGTTTTAATTTAATTTTCTTAACGTCTAAATATAAATAACATGTCAAATGAGTTACAAGAAACTGTTGAATTATGCGTACTAAGTGTCCATCTGTTATTTGCTTTAATGACATATGTACTTTAGAAATGTTTCTACTTCTCCTTCTTGTGTACTGATACCTTGCTTTGGCCACATACCTTTAACGTAAATGTATAAACAAATAAAGCATTATAAACACCGAAAATGCGTACCTAAATTGGTGCAGATCCACGACTTGTATAACAAGTAAAGGAAGAACTCCAAGAGACGTACCTTGTTTAGAGGCGATCACTGACTTGTTAGTATGTCAATCAGTCAGTCCATCCAAAGTCAGTCAGTCCGCCTGTCTGTCTGTCTTGAATTATATAACATAATATAATTGAGTATTATATGTCGATTGCGGTCAAGGGGTTTATTTTACTCCTCGTCGCATTATCTTTACCGCTCTGCTTTCATCATAATGTTGCCGCTTGTAATCCTATCCTGTTAATTGTTTTTCTCTCTGTTAATTCTTTCGTCACCTTAGCAGTGACATATTCTTACGGTGACATATGCTTCCTTTTTTAACAGTGGAAAGGGTTGCAATACACCGTAATGACACGGAAGCATCGCGGTGGGTGACACATGTGTAGTAGGAAACGCTTACCATATCGCAAGCACCTGGTTGCGCTTCTAGTCTTTTAATAGAAGCTCGGGATGTTTCCTCCTTTTTTAGTTAATGAATGTTTATTTGGTTATTTTTTTTCTGTGTGCGTCCCACGTTTTCCTTTTGTTTGCCCATGTCAATGGACTTGCGGCTTTAGAATGTAATTTTGGTTTTTGTTATATACTACTTTTGGACATAATTTATTGTATAACAGGAAAATGAAGCACACCAAAAGACGTACCTTGTTTGTTGGCGATCACTGACTTGGACATTATTCCTCTTATAACAGGGAAAGGAAGCACACCAATAGCCCCAGCAGATGCCGCTGTAGGTAAAACAACCATAACATTATCGTGCATTGTTTGTGTATAAATATTGATGAATTAATAATATTTTGAATTGAAACAGTTAAACGATAAACTTGGAGATGTTATAACAAGGGATAATGTAGAACATAATTTTTATGTTACGTTTACGTCCAAGCTAACGAATACAATCTTGACTGCTTGTTATGACTATGCCTGATAGGGTTACGTATACAGTTTTACAAAAAATTGTTTGTTTGTTTAATTAGGGTTTAACGTCACTTTCAGAGTATTTCACGAAAAGGAGTAATAGGGATAGTTCAGAAAGAATGATAAACCCATGCAACGGCGTTTCCGCCTACACTTCTATCGAACTTTACATGGAGGTCTTTACCGTGTCACCGAGTTCAAAAGGAAATTGTTTTTATTGAATAGGTTGATTGCCCAGGTCTTATACTTGATCATCATAAAAGGTAGATAGCTCAGGTCTAATACTTTACCATCTTAAGAGGTAGATAATCCATATCTTATTCGTGATCACATTAAGAAATATATAGCTAAGTCTAATCCGGGATCCTATTAAGATATAGATAGTCCAGGTTCAATCTCTTAACATATTCCGAGAAACATATAGTACAGGTCTAATCCTAGGCAGATGAGTGGAACATTATGATAGTTTGGTAATAAGTTCATACTGTATTCAAATTGGCAAAAGAAGTAAAAGGTTAAAATTTTATAATATGACGGCTGAAGAGCAAAACGGGAATTGCAAAAACATGTTCAACTTACACAAATAAATGTATAGATCAGTATATGCAAAGAAAATCAATGCATCAGATGCCATTATAGATATATTCCCAAGAATAGCAGTGAGTTCGTCCTTAACACAAGCTTTCAACAATCTCAACACAATAATTGCAACAGCGTAATGAACGAGCTCTTTTGAAGCCTTATAGTAGCCAATATGCTTAGATTTCCAGCAGAAGGGACTTCCCAGTACATATAGTTCTTCCAAGGTACTCCGATCTGCGCTTCTAAAATACAGAAGCAAATAAGCTGTCAGAATAGTAACGAGACGCTTGAGAGGTTGATTTTTTCTAACAGATTTATTTGTGTATAAAGTCACTAGCTGTTTCAGCGAATCACAAACGAAATTACTGCTTTTGTTGATTGGTACTGATTGGAGTGTCTCCGTTCCGAAAAAGGCAATTGATAGTACGAGCAGTATTAACAAACCAGATACGCCAATGAAAGTGTACTTGAATCCTGCGTATGCAATGAGGTACCCGTCGATAAAGACATAAATTGAGGCAGCGAACCCCGTAGCGCCTTCCATGATCGTATATCCCATCGATCTATGCTTTACGTTTGACGTTAAGTCGGCAACAGTTGCCATGCTGCATAAAAAAAATGTGTAGCCTGAACCAAACGAACCTGACACTGCATACGCTATTAAATAAAAGTGTAAACTAAATCCATAATATGTTAAATAAGCTTTGATTCCGTATTTTAAAAATTGTCCAAATACGGCAATAACTATCAATTTTTTACGCCCAATTCTATCAGATAAAATTCCGACAATAATCAAAACTGGAAGTGATATAGTTTTCTCAACAAGCGTGAAGTACATTGACCACTCTGAGGAAGTTTTCTGGTAAAAGTTTTCCTCCGCAGAAGAGTTCAAACCGCAAGGTCGTGATATGATGCGATCTGTTTTATTGCGCGGGTGATATTCCACATTCTGCGACACCCATACGTAGATGAATTGTGTCATAACTCCTCCTCCTATTCCGTGTATGATTACATACGCGAACACATGCATATAGAACACGACAGCAATGGATCCAGGCTGGTCGTTTTCTGGCAAAGGTACAGGTATGGTACAATTTTTTCCATGGATTCTTGCACCGTCGGTCAGTAAAGACGACCTTTCATCAACATGTAAATCTTTATGGCAGTGCTGAACCTTATCGTATGTGTCAGTCTCAGCTTGCATAATGCCCATCTTGACAGGAATTAAATTTAACAAACGGACACTATAGTAGCTGCGGTTTATTTACCATCCTTGACATGTTTGTACGGTCTGCTGGTAGCTTTACAGATATTAATGTCCTAATCATACATAACAATATCACAATATAGTGTATACGTATCGTGTAATGAGTATCTCAATGTAAATATTGTTTACTGATTAAAGAATTCGGGCAACACAGAATGTATATATAGTATCATCACATGAACTTTCAGTTAACCCCTTAACACCGAGCGATGTAAGGGAAAACAATTTATATACATAAATAAACCTTCATATCACCATGATAAAAGGGCCATAAAGATTTTGATATATTGAAAACAAAAATAGACATGAAACAGTACGCGCATTGATAAATCGGGTTAATAAAACAACTTTCAGCGATGAGAACTATGAAAGAGCTATTACAACAACTTTTAGTTTCAATCATATAATGCCATAAAAACAAGTTACATTTCTTTTGAAGTTCGTATTTTATTTTCAGAGACAAAAATGTGCTTCCATGGATCACCAACGTCTAAAATGTGCTGAAAGGAAATGTCATCAAAGACTATTCTAGACACACCAAGCAATGGCCAGATTAGTTTCTTATCAGCAAAGAAAGAATTTCGAAAAGCAGGACGGTGTTATATCAGCAACATGATATTTGAAGGACCCAAAAAAGAAGAAAGCAAAAGACCAAGGAAAAATGCATATCGCGCCCCTAAAATCCAAAAGAAATCGCTCTCAATCGACGGCAAGGAAAAGGCAAAGCTGCTGAACATTCAGTTTAGGTCAGTATATACCAGACATAAACCACGTTGAGTCCCTCACCTCAGAGTTACGGCCGTTGTGTGGCTGGTGTGTTTTTCAAAGCTTCTTCTCCGTGCCATAAATCCATCGACAGACATTGGACCAGATATCACCAGAACATAGTTCTCAAAACATACTGAAGAAATTGCTCTGATACTGACTCGGGCATTTCAAAAGCCCCTAGACTTAAATCAACTCTCCATTGACAGGCGTCAGGCCAATATAGCACCCGTTTACAGATAAGGGAGAGTAAACCTAGCTGAAAACTGCCGCCCAGTAGATCTAACCTCAGTAACGTGTAAGCTGTTGAAGCATATCTTTAGAAAACACATCATGGATCATTTGGAAGTAAATCATACTCTGACACAGATCAACCGCTGTGGTTATTCTTGTGAAACGCAACTACTACTCACCAGGCACATCCTTTGGAATTATTTTGACCAAAGGGTCATAAAAAGACTTCACAATCTAAATGATTGTAAAAGCTTTTAACACTGTCCAACATGACAAACTTTTAAAAAATACGGAATCAAAAGAATGATTTCAAGATAAAAATAATTTCGTTTCTTTTTCAACAGAAACATATCGGTGTTAGTTTAAGGAGAGCATTCTGGTTTCTCCAAGGTGCCTTCCTGTTCCTGTCATTTAAATGATCAGCCCGAGTCCGTTACGGCACAGGTACGTCTATTCGCTGACTCTTGCTTGTTATGTCGCCAAATCCATACAGCGGAGGGCTATTACATTCTACAGAGGGATAGTAACAACCTTCCAACGTAGGTACAGACATGCAGAGTGCGGTTTAATGCCAAAGCGTGTTATATTACTTGAACCAATCAGATTTATGTTGGACATGTCTATTCTATATTTATTTTCCCCTTCAAGTCAATAAATGACTATTGATTCGTGGCTTGGTTTTGGGCCATCTAGCGAAGTCCACCTAGTAATTTGTTGGGATTCACATTATTTTAAAAAGCCTGTCTAGGTTTTTAAGTTCTTTGTGGTCATGAAATTTTGACTTGGGTAAAGTTTGTCAATATCCTGATTTTTTCATGGTTTTTTTTTTTTTTAAAGTAATTTGTTATTGTATCAACGAAGTTAGGGGTTATTTTATTTTCAGCCTGTCCGTTCATCCATCTGTCTGTAGACGGCATCTTGTGCGGAGCATAACTTCAACAAAAATTGACCTACCGAATTTGGTATTCATCATGGCATCGAGGTGTGTCATGTACTAAAATGCATATGGCACCGCTACAACCAGTTAGTCATAGGAATTGCCCCTTTTCTTGTAAATCTTTCCTTCTATAGATGACTTCTTGTGTGGAGCATAACTTTAACAATATAATCTAGGTTAACCCAATTTGGCATACACATGTATCGCAACATGGTGGAGTGTAGCGTATAAAAATGACATCACTTACTATAGTTATTGCCCCTTTGCTTTGTCCAAGGCATGATTTCAATAATATTTGGGTCATCTTTACAAAATTGTGTGTACAAATGCATCGTGGTATAGAAGAGTGTCATGTATTTCAATTACAGCACTGCAGTTGTTTTTCAGAGTTTTATCTAGAGGGCATTTTAAACTACTTTTGGCGAATACGTGTGAGTCATGGAATGGTGGACTACGAACACAAACATAACGTCACAGCGACTTTGTTGCCAGAGTTATTGCTTCTTTCTTCGTCAAACTTATTTCTTTTGGACAACTTTGTTGTTTGTGTAACTTACTTAAAGAACGCTATCAGTAACCTTGCAACAAGCAGAGGTGGTAATATGCGACCTGACGACAGCTCTTGTTATACATGTGCGTTATAATTCTGTTCATGTTTATATAACAACAACAACTTGTATGGTACAACAGTTTATTTTTACTAACTATAAACAACAAATGACTACAAATCAA
>JAUMGZ010015645.1:0-10044 GCA_032359645.1 Pododesmus macrochisma | reverse complement strand
TTTCACCTCCTAGTTCGATTCCCGTCCGGGGCGTGCTAGTGTGAGAAAGTTGCCAGTGACTTACCGTAGGTCGGTGGCTTACTCCGGGTACTCCGGTTTCCTCCAAAAGTAAAACTGGCACGTCCGTAAATGACCTTAGCTGTTGATCGGACAATAAGCCCTGAATACAAACGGTTTAATACAAACACGATTATCCGCATTTAGAAAATTCTAATGATTTAAGTTCACATGAATAGACCCATGTTTTACAGGAAGGAGTCAAATGTCGACTATAATATGGCATGTGTTTATGGTAACGTAAATTTCTCTTCCGTACAACATGTGAAACACAGATATGCTTTCAAAATTGTATTGAATTCAATCAAATCCATCCTTGTCTTTTAAATTCAAAATGTCTTCTGGTGGTGAATTCGACTTAGTGCTGTCCCTCATGCTTGTCATGCGCACACTCCGTCTCTGGTAATATCCGCTCTTTCGCTTCCAATTTTGAATTTGAGTTTTCTTTTCTCGTTTAAAGAATCCACACTATGATTCAAATAGAAATGAAAAAAAATTAAAACCTTGTATTGACAGAGAATAAAAGACTAGTAACATATTGGATATGTACCCGTTTCTTTATAAAGATTTACGAACACAAAGCATGCACAAACGATACGATATATTTGATTTACTTAACTATCTTTTGTATTATTTAAATGTGGTAATAACTAGATAACATCGCGTAATAACGAGTTAGCTAGCTCTCCCGTTAAAACGAGATGCTTTGTTTCCATGGTCCTTCTAAGCTTTTGTAACTAGCAGCTTCTTTTTATTCTTTCTTTTTATTCCACTCATTAAACTAGTACAGAGGAAAAACAAGCACTATCTGATCAGTGCAAAAGCTGCATTAAACAGTGACGAATGTCAACCTGAATCCTGAGAATTTCTGATTTCAGACATTTTCGGGTATATTGCTGTCTTATTCTAACAATCGAGTGTTTGAATTTATACTTATTGTATAACAATACAAACGCATTGCCCAAACTACCTATGAGGCTGACTAACCTCGGCTGTAATTTTGCTAGAAATCATATATTAATAGCTAGTATATTATTGTTAAGAATACATAAAATGTCGCCACCAGGGATTTGCCCTGGAAAGCCACAGAACTACTTGGGAGGCCACAAGTCTCACTGCCTCGACTGCTATGATACCCTAGTTACGACCATGAAACATATATAAACTTTCTACATTTTTACATTTTCAACATCTAACGATGCATTATTAGGTGTGCCAACAGTTTCAAAGTCTTACCTTCCAAAGAATTATTCCCAGCAAAATAAAGAGAAACAGACCGCCAAGAGAACCAACGATTATTATCCAAATTTCAATTTCTTCTGTCGGTACGATCTCCTTGGCTGGGTAGATGTCAATGGAACTCTGCAAGTTCAAATACAGTTTGTTTGTTTAAGTTATAATTAGGGTTTAACACTTCCAAAGTATTTTACCGATTTCATGACAACATACTTAAGTAGAAAAGCCGGACGATAGAGCAGGAAGTGGCTACGGTAGCGGGGAATCAAAGCAATAGGGACGGTTCAGAAAGAAGGATGAGCCCATGTAACCGTGTTTCCGCCTACTCTTTTATCGAATTTTACATCCGAATCTTTATCGTGCCTGTGGGTTATACATCACTGTATACGGAACCGCAAACTTAGCGTCTTCTCCTGGAATCTACCCTTCAACCTGTCTGACTTGGATGACCCTTTCAGGAACACAAGTTACCACCAGTATAGCTCTTAAAACCAGGAAACAAAGTGTCAGGTACAGGGACTTCAAATATATACAGACTTGCTCGTTTATGTATATACATTGAATAATTATCTCTTCGTGTGACGGGCGTTTTTTGTCCATACATGTAGTGTGAAAATAAAGCTATCAACATTAGTTTATCCCGACAGCATGTATTTCTGTTGCAATCACGTGCACTATTGTGATGTAAGAAGGAATTTTGTTGTTGCTCTCTCTCTACAACAACAAAATTCCTACCTACATTACAATAATAAATATTGTGATGCACTATTTCTGTACCATACCTTAGTCCAGTTCAAATTGTTACCGATGATTGCTGTCTAAATATAGTTTGGAAAGGTCCAGTGCCATAACTGCCTCAGACATATCATTCAGCAGTTTGCTGATATGGCAACCGAAGTCAATACTTTAAATCTGTTGTCTAGACTTTTACAAGATTTTATTTATTTATTTATGAAGTGTTTTTTTTTCAGAAGTATATTTTCAGATGAAATTACATGGGGTCGGCTCGAGTTAAAAGATGCATGCACAATTTCAATAAACACTTTAATAAACACAAAACGTCACTTAGTTGGTCAATCAGAGTCATTTAGAAAAATCATAATAAAAAAACCAATACGCCGTTTACGTGACCGGTACAGCCCATCATACAATGCAAACTGCTCTAGCGACCTCCTCCATAAAAAGAACCATCTGTATATCAAGACCACTAAAATCAAGTCCCTTGAAGTCTAATTGCACTTTTTAAACATGTATATAAAGACCACCTTCATATAAAGACCACTTTTTCTGGTCTCTTGGGTGGTCTTTATAGACAGGTTTGTATACACAAAACGTGGATTACCTGATCAATTACATCTATACGCCAATCACTGAACAGTCGATGTGTTGGTCTCACAACCTCAGCCTTAGTCTTGTACCGTAGTGCAATTGTATTCTGTGAATATTATAAATGACACTAGAGCATCAATATCAAATAAACTTACAAAATATTAACTAAAATTTAATTTGTGATATAATTTTACCTGCTCCTGGTACAGAAACACCCCAATAGTCTTGGATTTCAGGTTAAGTGCAATCTACACGTATATATTTGTTTTCGAATGATATTATATCAATAGTCATACTGACAAGAACTGCTCCTCTGACCCCAATACAAGAACATACATTTGTATGATGTTTTTTTTTAAATATAATTATATACAGTTTATCCACCATATACTTTAGATTACTTAGCAAAAGACAAATTTAAATTCACTATAAGTTTATGATTAATGCTTTGAAATACGTTTAAGGCATTTGCTTTTGTAGCGTTGTGTGAATGATATCTTAAAGTTTATTCCAAGAGAAACCTTCAAATACTGACCGAATCAATGACGTATCTGTTACAATTACATTAATTCTCAGCATCACATATACTATTATACAATTAAACAGTTTTACTCCACATAAAAAGCGTTGACAGATTCAGATAGAATATATTATAATTTTTTTGAAAATAAATTAGTCGCAAATATCCTTTTTACCAAAATATATATTCCGAATTTCTGCCTGTTTTTATATATGGCTTGTGCGGGAGAACGCCAGAGCTCGTTCCTATATGGAAAGAGGTAGGTATTTTGCGACCTTACTCTTTGGCGCTCGAAATGGGGGCTATTCTTCTTTTGGTTTGACCCGATTTTTTTGCTGAAAGTAAACGACTAGCAAAAATCAATAGAGACCACCTTACTAAATATGAAAAAGTTTGGTGCCACCCTGAAATTTTTGGCAGGAGCAAATTATGACGCCATGTGCGACTACTTATAAATTAGAATAGAGAATGTAACATTATTTTATTCGAATTACGACAACACTTCAACATGCGCCAGAAGCAATGGTACAACTTATGAAATACGGTTGTTCTTTTAAAACAATATGTATTGCACAAAGATGCAAATGCAAAGCAAATTATCTTTATTGCATACAATTGTGTTCGTGTGATGCTGATGTTGTATTCTGATTAAATATTTAATTCAGTCTTATACAACTACTCAATAGAGATAATGATACATCATATATATATAATAACTGAACAGAACACTCGTGTTAGTTGCTCTGTGGCTCAAATGCATGTGCCAATTTTACAAAAGCAAAAACAACGAATTTTGATAGAATTACAACACTATTCATCTTTTGTCTGTTCCATACATAGAGGATTTGTTATAGATGCATATATTCATTATGATCATTTTTATACCACCAACACTAAATTTGCTTAATAATTAGAGTAGATATGTACAATTTTTAATATTTTCAAAAAACAAAATGGCCGCCATATTTATGACGTTAAAACGAGACTTTGAGAGTGATTTTTTATTTTGATTTGTTTATTCGTGATAATATGTGTCATATAAAATACAGATACATGTAACATAATAATTAGCATACAAAGAAGACCAAATACGTAAGTATCATGTACTGTTCTAATATATTACTAAATTAATTTACTAATTAAAATATAAGTTAATTGACATATATTACACAGGATAACCCATTAGGTTTTACAACTTATTTCCAATGGGGTCCTTTGTTTGACGTCAGTCGAGGATCACAATATTGGCCAGTATCACAGTATACGTATCAATTTTTTATTACAAATATATATTTAAAATGTTAAAAGATCACAGTTTTTAGATTAACAATTAATATTGCAAGTATTTGTACTATAACATAACTGGTTTAATAAAAAATAAAATCACAGTCCTCAGAATTTTGCATTTGAACAAATAACTGTTTCTTAACTTCCTTTTTAAAAGCATGTTTGTTTTTAATTTATTTTACATTTAGAGGAAGTTGATTCAAATCCAGTATACCATTATAGAAAAAAGTTGATGCTGTAAAACTATTGACACTAGGTACATTAAAATTACAGGATCTTCCTCTAGTTGCATGTTGGTGAGAGTTTG
Source organism: Pododesmus macrochisma (assembly GCA_032359645.1). Taxonomy (NCBI): domain Eukaryota; kingdom Metazoa; phylum Mollusca; class Bivalvia; order Pectinida; family Anomiidae; genus Pododesmus; species Pododesmus macrochisma. The sequence goes on along the minus strand of JAUMGZ010015645.1, from coordinate 5,308 downwards.
AAGTTTTGTGAAGTTTTCATGAAGATTAGATGGACATTTATTGTTAAAAAATTTATGAACTATATTAAATCTTAGCTGTTTGTTTCTATTCTTAATATTAAGTAATAATCTGACACAGAGAAAGATGTTCTACTATCATAGTTATGTATAAATCTAACCATTTTATTTTGAGCAACACGCATAATCAAAATGACAATGTATTAAAGAATTACAGAGTATTTTTCTAAGAGTTAAATTTAAAAATTGCTTGTCTATACACAAATTTCAATCTACTACTAACTTTATTAACTATGTTGTTCACAATGGATATTGCAGACAACTTATTCTCCAACATTGCTCCACGATTTTTAACCGTTCTTTTTGAGATTGTATTGTTTGGTCATTACAAGTCACTGAAAAAATTCTTCACTTAAGCAGTTTTACGTTTTGAACCAAATAAAATACATTCAGTTTTACCAAGATGCAATGAGAGTTTGTTATTTACTAACCATTTACTACAATATCCTTGTTCTTTACCTAAAACTTCACTAATGACATTTTGATCTTTTTGAGAGAAAAGTATTGCACTATCATCCGCATAGAGAATGAGTTTACATTTAGAATTAATACTTATACTCATGTCATTTACATACACTAAAAAAAGTAGAAGCCCTAATATGCTACCTTGTGGAACCCCACGCATAATATTTTCAAAATTAGACATAAAGTTGTTTACGTGTATACTTTGGCACCAAACGTTTCCTGCAACAGTAATATATCAGTTATTGATTTAGCATAAGCGGGAAAATCCCACGGGGTCCAAATATCTTACACAAGCAAGTGGACTAAATAGTACTACACGCAGATTGGAAATCTCCAGGAATAGATTTTGTCTTATGATTCAGTCAAAGATGGCTGCCGTGTGCTAGAATATAATACCGCCGCCTGTTGGTCACAATAATGTACAACTTTTGAAGAAATAATTTAGATCAAACCAAAAGAAGGATTGCCCCCATTTCGAGCGCCACAGAGTTGGTTCGCAAAATATTCACTTTTCATATAAAAACGAGCTCTGACTCACTCCCACACAAGCCATATATCATGAGCCGGCGGCCGTAAGTCAGATGAAACTCAGACTACAATATCTACTGAATGGAGTAGCGAACTGATACAGGACGATGTATTTAATAAGCATTTACGTGATACAGATCATCTCGTAATATAATATCAGGTGATACATTTTGTGCTAAAACTTCTTTCATCTGTAACCATGACGTATATTACCTTTTCAAACTTGATAGCTGACTCATGAATAGTAATCTTGACTTTCACTGTTGCTTTTTCGTTAACGTTCAACTGTCGTAGTCTGCATTCCAAAGTAGCACAACGTTGTGCATCCTCACCATCGCATGTCTGTTGAAAATAATAATACTTAGTGCACCAGACGCGCAAATAATCGTATCGACAATGCTAGGTAAATGAACAGGGTCAAAGTCTGTCGGGAGTAATCCCCCTCCCTAGAAATTTGTCAATTAATCTTTTTTTATGACAAAATCCCCGGGAAATCAGCAAGTATGTGTGCGGCAGAACAAAAATCGCTTTGCCCCCCACCCACCGACTCACCACACCACAAGACTACGCCCTGATGTATAGCTGTGAGAACCATAGCTCACTTTGATGACCATTAAGGCCACGGGTCGATACTTTAGGACCAAAATGAGCTACTCTTACCGCAATTACAATACTAGGGTAAAGTCACAAATAAAAGACTAAACAACTTGATATATAAAGCACAACTAAAATGGTAACGAATTATTGAGTATGCGATATTGTAACCGAATATACAGTGCCATTGTAGCTGAAAGGCATAAACAGCTATCAATGAGTCAAACGATATATTTTTACACCTGCTTAGCTTGAAAACCTCGCTTAGAGAAGATTTGGAAACGTTTCATCAGGAAAAATTAATGTACATATATAATTGAGAAATAATGGGGGGGGGGACATGTCATTTGATAGATGACGCGTGAATGACCAGAATTAGAGTCTAAATAGTGAGTCTAACTATTTACAATTTCCAAACAGAGGCTCTACTTTCGCTTCTCTACAGTATTTCATCAACCGGAAAGGAGCCTCTGTTTGGAGATTGAAATGTTTATGGGGGAGACTTGGCAGCTAAGTATTTCAACAATTATGATGGTTATGATTATTATATAAAGTTAAGAAATAAATATTTTTCATGCATACAATGTTGGTGAACCGATCCAACTTCTCTCGAAGTGGTGCTATTTGTTCTGATGATGTGGGTGCACTTCGTCGGCGCCTTGGGATAACGTTTGAGCCGGGGGCTTGGGTGGGCGTTGTCACTAATGTCGACGTCACTGGTGCAGTAGTGGTTGTTGGTGGGTTCCTCTTGGTAGTAGCTGTTAACTCGCCGGGATACGACACCGTATTGCATTGTACGTTAGAAGTCATTTCTATAGCCTGTTACGGAAAAGACAAAAAACCTTTTATAATGGAGTGACACATGTGTAGCAGGAACGCTTAACATTTTGCAAGCACCTGGTTTTGCTTCTAGTTTTTTAACAGAAATTCGAGATGTTTCCTTTTTTAGTTACTAAATGTATAATTGGTTAATAGTTATGTGTGCGTCCAACGTTTTCCTTGTTTGCCAATGTCCATGGACTTACGGCTTTAGAATATAGCCTTGGTTTTTCAATTTACTATACAACGGAACTGTTCGTCATCGAGATTTTTGTCATTGTAAAGGATTTGCTGTGTAATGTGTGTCATTGTAAAGAATACAAAAATGCAATCTGAAACATGCCTCCGAGAAAGAGACACTACTTTATTATAAAATATATTCTCACAGTAGAGATGTTTCCCCTTATTTTATGTAGGAATGTAGCAACTTCAATTAGATATCGTTTGGCATGACTTAAACTTTGTATTGTAAAATTATATTTATGTGTATGGGAATATGTATTTTTACAGTGGATAATGATTAAGTCCTGTTGGTAATTTTTTTTTGACAACGCATGTATTAGTTGTCTATTCTTTTCTGTGCTTTTTCTTGTCGTTGTTATATTAAAACATTAGTTACTATTTTTAAATAAGTAAATATATATTCTTTAATACGTACTTCTATATCCTGTTTAGAGACCAGTACGGATTTATCACGTGACCAGACCGGAATTTCTATGAACAATCTTGTAGCCGGAAGTGGACTAGGTCCCACATTATAAACATCATAAGTATGTTCAAAGTCGATCTCATTGTCTGTAGAGGACGACATTTTCTTCTGTTCAGGACGTGAAGACCTATCAGTATATAATCATGATTTTGACAAGGAGAGAAAATGAGAGAGATGGTTGGGGAGAAGATTTCCTAAGGCTTAAAAATAGACATAGGACACGACAGATACAATAAAATCGATAAAGTTACAATATCCAAATCAATAAATCTATATTACATAATAGATGTCAGTTGCAACACGGGATGACAAGTCTTCAGCATTGGTATGCATTTAGAAAATTAGTAGGTTTATCTTGACCGAGTTCGATCCGAGTTTCTGCTCGCTTTTATAGATGGCTTTGGCGGGAGACACACAGGCCATCAAGAAAAGCGAATAGAAAGTCGGAAGAAACTTGGACTACTTGGCAACATGTCATATCTCACCAATTAACTACAGAACAAGAATAATGACCACAAAGAAATATAAAAGCAGAAAATTGATGATGCATTGGCTAATTATAATTGATTTAAGCTCAACTATATGGTGACTTTATATGTAAAGAGACACACAAAAATGTACAAACCTGTTTGTTTCAACATGTTCAAAATCGATAAAATATTATCAATTAAATTGGCATACATTCGAATCAGCGAAGTTATTGGTCTTATCATGGAGTAATACGAATTACACCTCAAAGAAACAATAGGCATTTGGTTGAAAGAAAAATTAATTCAACAAATTCACAAAGTAAAACGTATCACCGTTGAGTATAATATCTAATAGTTTTGAAAAATCATCTATGCCAGAGAACCTCGTCGAAAATGCAAGGTAATGCTACGACGTTACCGTCATCATTGGATACTCAAGAGAAAATGAATTTAGAATGGACAAGATCATGATCAATAAACGCTGGTAAATATAGCAGTGGTGCGCGCTTTCAAACGTAGGAACGTGTTAACGGTTTACTTTGGAAATTGCGGTATAGAACCAAAATGACAGATTGTTTATCATTATCATTATTCTTCAGTCGTTTTTTTGTTGTTATTTTTGGTTCTGGGGTTATTCTAGGCGAAATCCAATATTAGAAAAGAATAACACCATGACAGAAGAGAAAACCATGAAATCTTTAACGAACTATGGAAGCTGGAATCTTTAACGAACATCACAAATGTGGTTAATTTTAACCATTTTATATATCACATTTATTCGTGGTATGGTCAGTTTCAAAGTTAACCTTTGGCTCATTATTTTTAAGGCATTGCTGTTGTTTGATTGCGAATATGTTGTGTTGACATTTAATATTTTGTGAAGAATGAAAACCAAGGCTTATAAAGGTTGGGAAGCTGAAGGGGGTTTTGGGGGGAAATATACTCAATTAGCTCTAAAAAAAAACCTGGTCTACCAGTTAGTTCCATGAACAGTCAAAACAATCAACGTACCCCACTGAACAGCTCTACCCTTGATTAAATATACTCCGAGCAGTTGTTTGGATATATGCATGTCCAATATTAAAACCGCTTCTAACTTTACGTAATAACGAAGACATAACTTCATCATATGACCTTTTATACTTCTTAGCTATTTCAAAATCCTCTAAATTTTACAATTGACAAAAACCTATTGCATCAATATACAAACGCGAACAACATTAATAATGCAAATATGAATATAATATATTATTAGACAATTAAAAGGGCAAACAATTTCTATCATAATGATTTGAAGAACACCTGTCTAACTAACTTCATTTTCTTCACCGTTGTTCTTTTTTATGTAATTGTTTGTCTTTTTGATTCATAGCTAGGCCTGGGGTCGTGGACGAAATCCTCTAACATAGAAAAATTGTTCTTAACCTCTTATAACTATAATTTTTTATTATTTTTGCCACTTATACATTTAACTGCCACTAACACAGACAATCACGATTTATATGTGGTAATTTCTTGTGCAACTAGTATATCTTAATTTACGTAAAGAAGAAGATAAACAATTCCATCGTTCTAATGAGGTTGACTCAATTTTTCAAAAAATTGACTCTTTTTTTTCTAATGGTGACTCTTGACTCTTGCTCCTTTTAAATGGGTGGACAAGGTT
>JAUMGZ010015634.1:0-10044 GCA_032359645.1 Pododesmus macrochisma | reverse complement strand
TCAGCTTTAAAATGCGCCCGTAAAACAATTGTATCTGGTTGGTTTGACGTATATTTTAATGCCCAAACTAAAACAGTACTTGTGGTGACTTTTTAATGAAGCTATTGTTTGTTTGTCAATTGCAATAGCGTTTGTTTCTGTTGAACCTATGTCTTCTTGTTTTCTACGGGCTTAGCTTAGCTGTAAGACACGTTTCAATCAAACCCTGCCCTAACATCGACACTATGATTTCGGTAACAACACCCATTTTTTCCGGATTCACTCATTTCAGTACATTTTGAACTTGCAACCGTAAAAGCGTATTTCCAATCGAAAATCCATGGAAATACGGACAATCCGTACAAGTAAACAGGTCTGCACTCTGCCCAGTCGTGAGCGTGTAGCATGTTGAAATCGAAACTTAGAATATTAAAACAACACACCATACACGATTGGTTGCCCCAAAAATCTCGCAAGATTTGCAATATTTACGTCTCAGTGCAGAAAAATTACGCAAGGGGACGCAATATTTAGTTAGTCCCAATATCAAGTATTTACATTTATCAAAGACAGAATATAACAATGTTTCTCGATTGTCATTTATTCCATACACGAAGTTTGTATCCAAATTTTATTATTCCCTCTTATGCGTCTCGGGGACCCTTATTCATACTTGCCACCTTTCCCGATTTTCGCGATAGTCTACCAATATTTGGGTCCTTCTACCGGTTTACCGATCGTGAAACGAATAAAGGCCAAATCTACCGATATTTTGCTTTAACCCGGTAAAAATAAAAGATCCCCAAGTCAGTGTATTGCAATCTGAAACCAAGATAAGGTGAAGGTCTATAGTAATCACGCTTCCGGTACATGCTCGATAAGGTAAGGGCAATGTTACCTGTTGTGTACACAGGACTGTCAACACGTTTGGCACTCTTAATTATCAAGGCAGACTAATTTAAACAAAGGTGTGAATTTTTTTATTGGAGCGTACCAGGATTTTATTAGATTAATTTAGATGATTAAGGACGGCACCATGGATGTGTTTATTTAGCATGTCAAGCATGCAAGAGACGGAAGGTGACCAAGGGTGCATTAGAGAGTCCAGTTGCACAAGCAATGGTGTACTTCAAAGTACGAGTACCGCAAACAGAAAGAGCGACTCGTATGACTTGCACAATAACGTTTTATTTCGCCGAAAATGAAATGTAAAAATTATTTATGTCATTCATTTACTATTTTGACTGCAATCATGCTTAAACATAAAAAATATACATTTTCTGATCATGCATGACTAAAAAAAATTTTTAAATGTTTATTGTTGGACATTGGACTACCAATATATATATTTAGTAATTCTTAAATATTCACACATGGATTATGGAGGTGGACTTTAGACATCTAGACTAGTGCTATAAATTTTGATAATGAATATTTAGGACGCAGAATAGGAAATGAACATTAATAGTACAGTAGACCAACATTGCATTGGATAATTTTGATACACTAGTAGAGATATTATTGTTGAAATATTGATTGTTAAATATTTTAAATGAAAAAAAATGATTAGGAAATAACTGAAATCTTCATTTCTTTTCTTTAATAATGATCATCTGGTTAAAAGAAATTAAATATTACAGTCCTAAAAGACTCTATGTCTATTTGTTTATGGTTTTATTTGAATTCTTTTTGTTGTATAACTTCTTGATTGGTTTGTTGTTAATAATGACACTGGCACGCCATGGGCACAATTTCGGCACACCAAATTGTTGTAACGCACTTTCTCCCCCAATTTTTTTTTCAAAAGTTGGCAAGTATGCTTATTGTTGTTACAGTATAATATGGTAAGGTATTAAGGAACTTGAAAATGTAACAACACCCTTGAAAATTGTTTAGGGCTTTGAAGGAATTTCCAAATATTGCCCCGATTTGATTTGGTTCGGTGGATATTCGTATCTTATAGACACTTCCTTTCCTGTAACCTCGATGTTGCCCAGTGGTTAGCCTGTAAGCCTTGTGTCGGTACACTGGTGAAGAGAATCCGCAATTGCGGGTTCGAATCCTGGTGGCGCCATATCCCCAGATGTTAAAATTGGGCACTCTTCTCGCTCCCTGCTTAACACGCAGCATTAATGGGTAGGAGAATGACGGGTTGACTCGGTGTCAGTATAATGTGACCGAGTGAAGTATCATGTCAATGTGTCTGCAGAGTGATATTTCAGTGAGACAGCACAATAAAGTCGCCATAAGTGTGCACTGTCGCAAGCAGACAATGCCTCTAATGAGTTAAAGGCATGCTAAACCCAAATAAAACAAACAAACATCCTTTCCTGTATGTAAGGAGTCGACAATGTCAATTTGAGTATCATTCGCGTAAAGTTGATTACAATTCAGTTCATAAAAACACGACAACAGATGTGACATTGTGTACTATATTACAGCTAACAGCTTTGTCCTGAGAGAGATCCAGATCAATATTGTCGCATGTCTACTTTCGTTTTCGTTTTGTGCATAAGTAACATTAATATTACGCATTTAATTTATTCTATAGCATGAATACACACTTCTTATCTGCTATTCCAAAGCATCTTCCCAGGCAGTTGCCCATGTCTCCTCTCTATCCGTCCACAGTGTCACATTCCCGTGACTAGCTGTGATTCTGTCGGTGTGTCAACCTGCTGCAGACTATCACTTCCGCCAAGGAAGCGGAAACGACTAGATTTTGTTAAAAACCGTACCCTAACCAAAGCGTACCCAAGCTATAGCGTACCTATTTACTTTACCTGTGAAAAATGTACCCTACCTAGTACAAAACGCATCTGGTTAGTATTAGCGTGCCCCATATGAAAAGTTATATTGAACCCATAGAAATATTAAAAACGTATATCTACAAAAAAAAATGTACCAAAAGCAAAGATCTCTAATAACATGAAGCAAGATCTGTGTCAAAACCAAAGACCTGTAATCCAAAAGTAAAAACCGTTTCACTATGACCTTGTTTTGATGTGAAAGTAGGGAGCAAAATAATTTAGTCGTTTGTTATCTTGTCTGTGTGCACTGTAATGAAGCCTATCCGGTAATATATGGGACTGTCTTAAAGATGGTAGCCGTTTCAGATTGTCAAAGGTGAGCTCTCAAATATGTTCGTTAATTTCTACTTACAAACCTTTTAGCAATCAGGGGATTCATTATAACGCATTGCAATACATCAGGGTGTAATAAATTATTGACATGTTTTTCTCATATTCTTTTCAAAATCTTTTTTCTTCGATGTTCTAACATTTTTTCCCTCACTAAAGAGGACCTGTAAAAATCAATAACTTGTATACATGCGTTACATGTTGTTGTCTATGTACATATATATCATGTTGTTTATGTTTAAGAAGGCTTCCATTCAACTTTCAGCATTAACATGGATCATTTTAAGGTTGCTGAATAATTGGTTTAATGTCATACGGCAACAATTAATTAATATATCACACTATAAGTTTAACTTTCACGCCAATACTATACCTAATAGGCTAATAAGCAGCCTCGGAGTAAAATCTACTCAATTTAAACAGTGAATAAGTTGTCATCATGATACCACACCTGATAAGACTTAGTATGTTCAGAATACACATCTTATTTCTGTAACATTACCAAGTCGATATGAAGAGAAAACACGATTTTTTGCAGTGTCAAAAATGTAACATTATATTATATATGTAGACATCTAGAGCATGTCAATGTAGGCTATCTAGTTTATTAAATCACCCTGGACATGCAATATGTTCTTGGGTAACCTTGCCGGAGCTACAAATGTATAAGATACATGAATGATTTGTGAAACTGATATTTTGCCCCCAAAAAACCCCAAAACCATACAACAACTCAAGTGCCATATATGCATAAAACTCATACACACTAAAAACATTATATCTATTTCATTTATTAGTTGTTTCGTCGAATCACATGATACATTTAGTTCTTTGATAAAACATATAATGCAGCATTAATTTATTAATTTGTCAGTATATAGGTGTACAAATATTTACCTCTCAATCGATTGTGCAAACTTCTTAATTTTGATTAAGGTACCAAGTACAGTCTTTCTACCAATTGTCGGCGTAATCTGTTATCATTTTGGCGCTTTTCCCTATCTAAACCTTCAGAGAAAACAGTTTGTAATTCTTAAAATGTTTCGTAATTATAAGGATTATTAGTATATTAGATACATTGACAAATCTAAATGAGATGACGGATTATGCTGAAAATGGGTAGAATGTCTGTACTTGGCACTTTTAATCCAACTTACGAAGTTTGGAAACAATCAATTGGGAAGTAAACGTTTAAACCTCAATATACTGACAAACTAATTGTTTGACACAGAGTGATATTTATTTTACGTCTAGCAAAATACATACAAAGAATTAATTGATAGAGAGCGTGGACGACTTGCGGCCATTGATTCAACAGTTACTGTTTCGACCACACATAAGGACAAAGTGTAAGTTATCATAGTTCAAACGGTAACAGCCCGTTCATATACATATACATAAAACTCAAAGATATATAGCTGTCGATGACTTCTGGGATGCATTTGGTTGGTACGTTTCGGTTTGGGTACGTTTTGATCGTATCCGCCAGAATTGGCATTGGCATAGTGATGTATTGTTTTGTTATAAATAAGTGCAGTTTGTTAAAAGTCGTATAACGAAAATTTCAAGCAAAACTTCAAACATCTTTCTGTACACTTTTGTAAACACCTGAACATAAATTATCCAAGTAAACACTTCTAACGGAAGTAGTTTAAGTCTATTTATACACCTTGCGTCTTTTAGTATTAAAACATGTGCATTTTGAAATAATCAACTTCATTGTAGTTTTATGAATAGTCTACATAGCTCAGTTCAAGATGTTTCGGACACAGCACGTCTTTATAAGATAGCTGTTAGCTCATAAGCTAGATAACTAATGTGTACGTTGCAACACATCAAAAATATACACGTAATGCAATCAATATTGATAAGTTCGATCTTGTAACAAGGAAGTGATAAAGTGACTGAACCACTTCCCAGAGATAGAGAGATTGACATGACGAGAAGAATGTATGGGGTCTCATGTGAAGGTGTTAGTGATGACGACTACGGTAAGTGATTTAAAGATATTTATTATATTTACAGTATATGTCACGATTTATATAATTAACGTATAGGCCTACATCTGCATGGGCTTTTATATCCCAATCTTGTGAAAAGTGCAATGACTCTGTCGCAGTTGTCACACGTTTCGCCTGTAAACACAGATACACTGTTGTTTACAGCAGTGCACATATGTTTCAATATATGATCAAGTTATTGAAAAACCAGTCAACCAAATCACCGAACAAAGCGTTATAAAACAAAGTCAAATGACCTCCTTTGGAATTTCACAAACAAGTTTATTTCATACTCGCGTAGGCTAACTATGTTTCATTTTCTGCAATAGCACCACGGTCATAGATCTAAAATAAACAAGATTAATGAAAAAGACAGTTTCCAACAGTAATAGTCACAGGCAAACTAAAACAACACATAATTGCAATAGCACTCGGCAGTTACAAGCACAAGTGTACCCCAGTCATTACTAATGTAGCTGACAGAACTACTCCATAATTGGTTGGTTTCACTTTATATTTAAATGGCACGTGTGACTTTTTGACGATACTACTGTTTATTAATCAATAGCCTTTGTTCTGTTGATCCTATTTCTTCTTGCTTTGAAATAATTTCAATTCTTTTTTAGCACGAGGGCTTCAATCACTGCTTGACAATGTGCTTACATCCATTGTAATGTACTTCCACCAGCGTGTATATTGTATATTCTGTCTTTGAGATGTTGGTCTTGTGTATGAAGTTTATGACCACTTATCAATTATATAGTTTTGTTACCTTTGATTTTGTATGAAAAAAAGAAAACTTTATGGAGGATGGCGAAAACTCAAAAAATGGAATGCAGCGCTTGACAGATTTAGCAGCTAAAGTTACAGGTAAATACCTCGGCTGTGCAGACATCGAGAAACACCCAGCACCTGTTGAAGATTTCCTGTTGAAAAAGGTATTTATTTATAAAAACACATTTCTAGATATTTTAATAAACATATCTTCTACTTCGATGTATATGTTACAGTAGTCAATTTTTAAATTTCCAACGTCTCCAACAATACTGGAGCATGTTTTTTAAAACTTAGAATTACCACGGGGAAAGGAGATTCAGATACACGTATGTTGAACTTGTGGGAATCGACTGTCAGGGGGGCACACGAGTCAAAATGTGAGAAATGTCACCACATTTTAAATTGTAGACTTGGTAAGCTAAAAATTTAATTATTGTATTAGCTTGTCATAACGTACAGTGTGACTTTCTAGACGAAGGTCCACATATGAGGTAGTATGTTCCGTGTCTTTTGTATCTTCAATTTTATGATCGCGTGTGTTTAAATAGTCATCGACATGTTTATTATCCTGTTGTCTCGCTTTCACAGATGGTTGATTTGATTTGCTCCAGATCTCTTCCATTAAGGGGAGTGATTATGAATTTGTAACATTTTAAGCAGACTAAGATTTAGTGAGTGTTTATATTGGAACACTAGAAAGGTGTTATGCTGGACAAATAACTGACATATTATATATATTGTTAGACAGAGCGAAATTGAAAAAGGGGGGCTTTAAAAATGCCATTTTAAAAAGAAGTATATAGCAAAACGACCCAATATTTCAGTATGACCTACATTTTATTGTGTTCATTTTACTAAAAGGTAGCGTATCATGCATTTCCACAAGATTTGGACACAGTCAAGGCCTACGCTACACTTAAGGCAGGCAATGATCTGTGGGTTAAAGCAGAAGAACTTCTAGATGAAGGTGCCATCACAAATATTCACCAGGTTGGTAAGTATCTACAACTTAATTCAAGTAAACGTTATCTTAGATTGTGGAGACATCGTTCCCTTTCATACAAACTTAATCACCATTATGATAGACAAAGTCCTAATTATCAGACTCTTGGGCCGCTTATTTTAATTTTTGGATTTATTTGGAATGGCGGAGAGTCAGAACTCGTCCCTATATGAACATTCGGGAAATGCCGCCACAGAGTTAATGCGGCACTTCCTGCCTCATTTCCCTTATGTCTTGACGTGCCAATTTATTTCTTCTGCAGTTGTGTCTTCTTTGGTATTATTGTAATCAATATACATCGGTACATTCCAACAATGACTACGTCTGCTATTTTCATCCAAGTGTACTTAAGGAACTCTTCATGACGAGATTTTGTCACATGCTTCAGTCAAAGACTGACAAAAGTTCTTTTGCCTTACTTTTGTTTTTTAACGTCACTAGTCATATAGATTTATATTTTTGTCCATCGTCTGTTCGGTGATGTAGTTTCAATTATCTGTACAGAACGTTAGGCAAAAAGTCTATTGTGCCTCCTTGTGTCATCTTTGCTGACGAGGTTATCTAAAACAAGTGTCTGGAGAAATACGTTAATAATTACTATTTTGACTGCACACACTCCTAAATTCTTGGCAAGAACATTTTTATAGTATTTTGGGGTGTTGTTTTTGTCCATAAGGTTTTACAGATATTTATCCAGTTTATTTATTATCATTCAGACACGTGTGTCCATTTTTCTATAATTCAGGAAACCAGCTACCTATTCCATTTACTATACTATAACATGCCAGTACTGCGTGTATATGGTTTTATTATACAATGTCATTTTTGTATAAGTAATTTACTTTACACATTTTTAGCAATAATTAAATGGAAATACATTAATTCTATACTAATCTATGTCAGCATACTTTTTATAGACATTGTTTTTTGCAGAAAATATGTCTTAAATTATTTTTTCTTCTTCAATATTCACTTTTTTGCATAAAATCCAATTTAAAATCTTTAAAAGGCTGACAACCTATAGTTTTTTTGTGGCAGAAAGTATTCTTATCCTAAAAGTAATAAAACCACAAAATTTGAAGAAATTCTATCGAGAAATGGTGACACTAACCTTTTATCTTAATCAACGTTGGAATTTCTCTCACACACACACACACACACACACACACACACACACACACCTCGGCTTCGTATTTTTGATCTATCGAGGTCTTGTCTATTCTTGATAATAAATTAATTTTCCCTTGAGCGTCTGTTGAATACCGTTGATTTGTAGCTTGGTATGACATCTGGGACGAGGTTCCCGCACACAGAGCATTGGTTTTTTCTTTTATAGATATTATATTTATTGGTGGCCTTTTTCAATCTGAATACGTGCATGAATTGAAATGAACATTATTATGCGCTAATGAAATTATATTACATTTTAGATTAAGAAGAAAAGTAGAAGACTCAATGGCATAATTATTATTGATTGTTTATATAGGACATTTTCTACCAGATTGTCATGTCATTTTGTTGTTAATTGCGTCTTTGAATATTTAAGTTCAGGTTTTTCTTGTGAGATTATTGGCTGCTCTTAATCGACTATTCTCGGGATACCTGCGTGAATCACCAGCTTCAAAATATGACCTCCCCTTCCCATACCATTTCATTAAGTGTGAAGTTGTGATTTAGATTTTTACATAATATGAATAAACAGATTCCAAATTAAGCTGTTTTCAATCAATAACAGCAATGTTTATGTACATATGTATTCTCAAAATTAGGTTTTTTACTGGCTGCCGTGTTTAGTACAAAGGATGCTCACTCGGGAATCGCACGAGAGGATACGAAAGTATCTCTGACATTTGAAAAACATCAATTGACATCAGCAACATGTATGATGTGTCCTGATCACCTGATGTGTGTTCATGTCATTGCTGCTATACAATACAGGATCAAGTTTGCAGACGAGGTAAATACTGAAGATGAATAAACAATTTATATTGATGGCAAGATATTTATTACTATTTCCTAGTCCATCACGGCTCAACGTTTTCTATATTTAATAATGTTGCGTATATTAAAAGGTAAAATTTCAATTATTTATTACTTTAAGCTACAAGCTTATCAGTATAAACATACACACAAGACACATAGATATATGAAGTACATAGCAGACTTATAAATACCGACCTTGGCCCAACCAAATGTTTCAATGTATAGGTTTACAAATATCTGAATTATTTACGTATACATATTTAAAATTTCTCTTTTGGATTTTTATGTGTATTATTGTTTTCATTGTTTTAATTATAGGCGTTTTGATCTTTCTTATATTAAGCTCATCTTGAACTTTTCTCCAGTGTTCTTAATGTAGGTATGCTGGCCGTCCGTAAACTTTCTTACTATCGTGTGAATGACGGCATTTTATAAAGTCTTATTATATCTGTATCTCGTGATCTGAACAAGCACTTAACAGAGTCAACACATAGTTAAGCGTATGCATAATGACACTGCATGTGCTTGCAGAGGTACTCGTGCAACAACAAATCTGTTAATCTTGTCGCCAAAACAAACAAATATATTATCCTATCAGAAGCATACTAATTGCATATTCAACAAAACATACATTTATTGGTGGCTAAATGTGTTTTCCTCACCAAGAAGCAATCCAAATATATATAGTCTAAATATCGTCGAAAACTGCTTTTATACGAGTGTCAATATATGTCTGTATATCTTGTTTAAGTATTAGATAATGTGTTTTAAAGCAGATTATACATTACTTCCTGTCATACACTCGTGCATCCTTAAAGCAGAGTATACCCTACTTCCTGTCATACACTCGTACATCCTTAAAGCAGATTATACCCTTCTTCCTGTCATAAACTCGTACATCCTTAAAGCAGAGTATACCCTACTTCCTGTCATACACTCGTGCATCCTTAAAGCAGATTATACCCTACTTCCTGTCATACACTCGTACATCCTTAAAGCAGAGTATACCCTACTTCCTGTCATACACTCGTACACCCTTAAAGCAGAGTATACCCTTCTTCCTGTCATACACTCGTACATCTTTAAAGCAGGGTATATCCTTCTTCCTGTCATACACTCGGTGCATCCTTAAAGCAGAGTATACCCTACTTCTTGTCATATA
>JAUMGZ010015623.1:0-10044 GCA_032359645.1 Pododesmus macrochisma | reverse complement strand
CACTATAACAAATATGTTAACTATTCACATTTTTGACTTCTTGTCCAAAACTATTGGACCAATTTCATCCAAACTTGATAGAAGTCATCTCTTGAGGAAGGGAATACAGATTTGTTCAAATGAAGGGGAAGCTACTTTGGGGCGCCGAAAGAGGGATAATTTAACAAAATTTCAAAAAACTTCTAAAAAACTAGAAGGCCTAGTGCTTAATGCGTTGGTTTGTAGTAACTTAAGGGCATGGAGAACCAAGTTTGTTCAAGGTATGATACTAGGGTCAAAAATATACATATGCCAATCCAGATGGACGTTAAGGCCCAATGGCCTCTTGTATTTATTGATTATAATGCAGACCATTAAACTCTAATTTTTTGTTAATTACAATTTTTGCTCTTCTGATTACACTTCATCTATTGTATCACACAAACAATGTTCTCTATGGACTCTAACAGATTTAAAGGAAGATTGCCATGAAAGCCATCTTGAAAACCTTATTGAACAGAACATAATATTGACTTGATGGGACTTTGAACCATTCATACTCATTAGTTGGTCCTTAATGGAAATTTATCTCATTGGACCAAATAAATTGAAGGAATCAAAACAATTTTCAAACTTCTGTTTGATCATATCTTACTTGGAATTATCTTATCTTTACTTCACGTTAGTCGAGCTACTGCAGTTAGAGTGTTTTACTGACAACATTGTGTTGGTAACAAGGAAAATGTACCTGGCACTTTTAATTCAGATATCAGCACCTGCATCATACTAACACAAATTATCACACAGGTATTTATTTAATAAACTGTTTTGTAGTTGTTTTCTTTTTAAAAAAAAATAATGTATGTTCTTGGGTAGAATTGATCAGTATCACAAACAATGAAATAGACTTTAGATAATACCGGATTACACAACGATAGACAGTATACAGTCTACCCAGAACTCGTCAGTTAGGTGCTATACCGTCAGCTTGAACAAACACAAATTTTTTAACAGGTGTTTGATATTTAAAAGAGCAGGAAAGAAGCATGCACTGAATACCTGGTTTGACAACACTAGTATCTTGTATTCAGAACAATTTATAGTAACACCTTTAACCTATGAAGTCTGATTCACATTTAAAAACAAAATAACCATTATTTTTTCAGAAATCCCAAAGTGGCTGCATGTATATTCTAGAGGTGCCCCTGAACATGACCATAAACTGAAGGTATGAGTATAAAATATCATCTGTATCGTCCTAGTGTCATAAACTAAAGGTAAGTGTATAAAATATCGTCTGTACCATCCTAGTATCATAAACTGAAGGTATGAGTATGAACTATCATCTGTACCATCCTAGTATAATAAACTGAAGGTATGAGTATAAAATATCATCTGTACCGTCCTAGTATCATAAACTGAAAGTATGAGTATAAAATATCATCTGTACCATCCTAGTATTATAAACTGGAGGTATGAGTATAAAATATCATCTGTACCATCCTAGTATAATAAACTGAAGGTATGAGTATAAAATATCATCTGTACCATCCTAGTATTATAAACTGGAGGTATGAGTATAAAATATTCTCTGTATCTTCCTAGTATCATAAACTGAAGTATAAGTATAAAATATCATCTGTACCATCCTAGTATCATAAACTAAAGGTATGAGTATACAATATCATCTGTATCGTCTTAGAATCATAAAGCGAGTGTACAAGTTTAAAATATCATCTGTACCGTCCTTATATCATGAAGTGAGGGTACAAATATAGAACATCAAGTACATTTAATACATAGTAACATAAATGATATACAATAAAAATTGTTTTAAATTGAAAAAAAGGTCACATATGACAGTTGGTCTCAATTCATATGAAATATATGTATCAAAAGTCATTAGAAGGAAATTTTAAGGTCGCATATGACGGATTGTTGCTTAATACAGACAGTTGCCACTTTGACCTGTACATGTACACCCAATTCTTATTTTCAATGATATATAATTATAATATCCTCATATTAACTGTGTTCTAACATTTATCTTTATTTATATAGTGATGAAACCTTACCAATAAGAAGATTAAACATTTTTATAAGACAACAAAATGAATTGAATGAAGGCTTGGTAAACTGATTCTTAAATATTTAGATTAAAGGCCTGTTTGAACAGAATGCAAATTAAAACTGTTGCGATGCTAATGCCTCTTTGTTTTATTTATAGTGGGATCTTTTCACTTTAAGTCAGCTGGAAACCTTTCTTGCAATGCTTATGAGACTTCACCGACAGGAATTAGAGCAAATTGTGATGGGTTATGAAACATATCGAGTAGCACTAAATAAAGAAATGGAACGTCGAAAACAGGAGCAGGCGAAAAATTCTGGAGTGCCTCAACAACAATTAGCTTTGCCTTCAAATTTAGAACACTCACAAATACTGCAAAGACAGTTAGCTCCCTTGTCTCAACAATATGGACAACCTCAGTTGCTATTACAAACTAGTGAAGGACATTGGCAGGAAGCAGAGTCCAAAGTCATTGAGTCACAACATCATCAATTACATGAACAACACCAGCAACAGTTACAACAGCAGATACAACAACATCAACAGCAACTGCAGCACCAACAGCAATATCTAGAACAGCAACATCAACAATTCCTACAGAAACAGCAGGAATTACAGCAACACCAGCAGCAGCTGCAACAATTACAGCAACAGATGCAGCCGACACAGTTACAACAGATTCACCAAACACAACAATTACAGCCTTCACAAGAATTACAATTACAACTCCAACAACAGCAACAACACCAACACCAGTTACAGCAACAACTACAACAACTCCAGTTACAGCAAACACAACAGTTACAATCGCCTCAACAAATACAGACAACACAACATCAAATACAACAACAGACAAATCAACAACTACAGTTAGATCCTTCACAACCGTCCCAACAGAATGGTTTGTTTTCACAGAATGTAGAAACCAAGGTTTGACACATGTGATTTTATTAAGTGAGGTGTGATGCGAGTATTGTGAGTTGTATTTATGTGATATCTGTGCATAATGTGATGAAGTCACTTAAACGCCACTACTTTTTTCCTTTTAAGATTGAGTTTCTTGTATGTTATTCCCCACCTCTTACAACGTTTTTGGGGCAAGAAAGGAATCTTTTTTTCTCTCGCAAATTGTCATATTTTCTTTATATGCATAAAAAAGGGATGACCTAGTCTGTCCTTCAACACATTGAAAACTCGATAAGCTTGTCAATTGTACCTTGTCCAATTTCTTTGACATGTAAAACAATGTGAGATTTTGATAATCAGTTGTTCATGGATCAATGAGGTTTCAGTACTTTGGCATTTTCAAGAGTTATGTTCCCTTGACACTTAGAACCGTTTTGTGAATCAAATATTCTTAGACAAACAAATCTTTCAAAATGTGCATGATTTCATCTTTTTCTTCATTTTCGATATTAGGCCTACAGACAACACTAGTCCTATTCAAAAGACATCAAGAATTTTGAAGATGTTTTTTATTTATGATATTTGCTGAATAGATCTTGTCGCACCAGCAATGGTCAAATTTACACTTTTGAGAACTTAAAAACATTCAAAGACTGCTTAAAAATTGAATAGAATTAATTTGATTGTAGACATAATATTGTGGTGCTTTTTTCTCTTTTTGTAGTCATGCAAACTATTTATTCTTACTACAGTAAAATATTTATTAAGGGATTTCTTACTAAGTCTCAGCATATATTCACATAACTTAAATATATTCATACAGATCTCTTGTGTATTTGTTTGTCTGAACAGAGAGTTTAAAATATGATTCATGGCGTAGTGCAATGGTCATTATGTAAATTTTATTATTCTTAAACTTTGGAGATAACTGCTTGCATAAGTTGATTTCTACTTGCTTGAAGTTATTTTTACTGCATATGTAGCCAAGCACTCCTTCTCATCAAATTATTATTACAATGTAATTGTATTCATACCTATAAAACAACTTTATACATAGTTATCTATATATGTTTTATTTTGTAGATTAATTTAGTTTATGGTTTGAATTGAGAGTTGTGTTTTAGATTGCATGCATTTCTTGTGTGTGTTTTATGTTGATATTGATTATTATAATGAAAAATGCATTACATTTGATCTTTTTTAAGAATAGTCATTAATGCTAGCTTTAATCATTTAAATTGAGCTTAAATTCTGTTTATTTTCCCTTTGTCTACCTAATATATTTACCAGTAAAAGAAAATCAAGATCCGTTCAGTGTTTTAACTTCTTGAGATATTTTGTCCTTAGTCCAGTGAGCACTGACATTTTTAAATGGAGATTCTTTTAAAACTAATGAAGGTAATTAAAACTAGTAAAAGACAATGGTGCAGAGTTGAGGAATGGGAAATAAACATTACTTATAGTGAAAATGAATGTTAAACTAGTGTTTTGTTGTTGTTTTTGTTGTTGTTATCTGTGATCTCATGTTGTTGTAATAATTGTCAATTTACAAGTTATATAAAACCAGTGTAGGTCACGCAGGTATCTGGAACCATATGTGTGGCAGTTATATTTAAAATGCTGATGGGTAATCCTTTTATACTTTTCTGATGAAGTTACTGTAATTTCATTACGTTTTGATGAAGGTAGCATTTTAAGAAGAAGTTTGTAAAACTGACATAGATACAGCATGTATTCTTCAAAAGGCCTAATATTCACAATTAAAAAATCCCAAGTAAGTATAATGTTGTTTTAAATGCTAGCAGGGTCTTTCTTGCAAATAATATCTTTTGTATTTATGTAGCTAGTGCAAATTAAATTGTCAATTTTGTATAATTTACTATAATTAACTGTCAATACACTTGCTGTGATGGAAACACTAACTATACCAGTGCATCTCCTACACTATATACTTGTACTACACAAAGGTTGTGCAGTTTGGTGCTGTTTTAAGTGTTCATTTAGACATAGTTGTATATTTACCCACAATGAAACACCATGTTGATATAATTATTATTGTTCTTTACAATGTTTGTAAGATAAACAGCCTATATACTGTGAATAGATTAAGTTAGGATAGAAGAATGTTGGTTTGTGATGTGTTTCTATATTCTGATAGTTGCTGGTCAACCCTTAAAAGTCTAAAAATAGAATTGTGAATCTTGCAGTTTATGAAATAGTGAACAAATCCTTTAAAAGAACAGTAAACTGGTGATATTAAAGTGAAACTTGTATTCTATAGAGCTGTGTTTGTTGAGTAAAAGTTTAAATGTATTATTTGTATACTGCAATTATTTTTTTTATCATAGAAACATGTACATTCATTACTTTCACAGCAGTAAGAAGGTTCAAGCTATCCTTGTTTAGTTATCACATACAGAGACATCTCTTTAATTCTTCCTTTCATGTCGAGTACATACAATGTGTATGTTGATGTGACTCCCGCATAATATAACGGTGATATTTACCAATCATTTTATATGCATGTTTACATGTCTCCTTGTAAATCATGAATAATTTATATTGCTGTGGATAAATTGTCTCATTCTGTTTATTTATTACAATATGTACCATAAATGATGTATAAATATATGTGACTCAGAAAATAAATCAAATTATAGTCTGTAAATTAAAATTCTGGACATTTGTAAATATGGTGAAACTGTTGAAACGGTGAAATAGTCAGCAGTTTATAAATCATGTTAGCTTTTACAGAGTACAAGTGTGGCATCTATTTCAAATTGTAAAATGTTATTGAATAATAAGTTAACATACTTGAAAATGAAAATATTGTTGTTATTATGATAACTTTGACAAGATTATCAAAAAACATGTTGTTAGTCATTCTTGTGTAAGACTAGCAGTTCCATGGCGTATCAAGTTTTACGGGACATTAAGACAAAGTTATTAAGTTTTTCACATTTTATCAGTGTAAAGGTTTTACTCATATTTCAAATAGAACAATTTTATGGCATTTGAAGAAAGTTTAAATCTGTCATTGTATCATTTATAGTACATGTATTCTGTTCCACATGTTGAAATATAAGAAACGTAAATTCACATTTGTAGAACTTTGGTACAGTGAACAGAATTAATTAAAAATCTGACTGAAATCAATGAAGTCGATAATAAATTTAAGAGTGACCTATGGTACTTTGCTATCAAAAATAATCTTTTTATTATCTTTTTATTATGAACTATAACAACCACTTATAACCAGCAATAAATTTTAATGTCTGTAGGTCTGTCAGATTACCGACAGCTTGTTGAAAGTAAACTTGTCTAATCGACAAGACAACTGATAGAAATGAAAGCTGGTGTAAACGACAAGTTATCAACAAAAGATCCTTTAAAAGTGGTCTTAAAATCTGGCCGAAAGTTTTCGTCAAAACAAATTTAATTTAAACTTTACTGCATGTAACACATCCGGCTTTATACTGTAACACATTCTCTGCAATTTTCACTATGCCATATTTCCATTATGTGGTTTCTTTCCTCTTGAGTCTTTACAATGAACGTAATTTTAATACACAAGTATTTTACAATTTCTTTTGGAATTCCACTAAAAAAACGTTGGTCTCAATTCAGCCTCTCCTATTTTGTGTTTACGAAGTAGTCTTAAGTCATGTAAATTGGATAGTATGAGAGAACAAACAAAGAATAAGCTACAAAATGAATTTAAATTAATTTATTAAGGTGTTAAGTGTTCAAGAATTTTAGCCTAGTTAATGCATCAATGAGTTAGCATTTCGCTGAGTTGTCATTTTGACCAGTTGTCGTTGGCCCAGTTGTACCTGTGGATGACTTGTCTGTTCGACCAGCTATCATGCACCGGGTCTGGCATGCCGTTTCCTCAAATATGGAGTTAAAAAAAACGAACCAAAGTCAATGACATGGAAAATGTAGGTCACAGTGGCCTATTGTTTATATGAACCTATAGCACTTAAACTTTAACCACAAATGAAATTCAGTCTGTTGGACTAATGGGTCCTTAGAAATGGTGTTAAACAAAGAGTGTTAAGTGAATTGTATGCATAAGCTACATCTATTAATATGTTTTATATCATGTATGTTGTAGACAGTTTTATATAATTTCATTTCATACATCAGTCCATATAGAGCAGACGTGATATTTCTTCATCTATGCAACTTCACATTTATTTTGTGCCAAATTTATATACTAAATGTACAAGAAGTAATTGTAACACACATCTCAGCAAAGTTAAGCATTACAACTTTTGCTGGTCTGCAACGTAAGCTTGAAATTAATCATTTTAAAACGGTACATATTAGAGAGGTTTAAGATCTATGATCATTTTTGCTTCTAATTTCTGGTATGTAATTTAAAACCAAAAGCAATAAGGAACTATTTATTTAATATTGCATTGCTAAATAAAGTATACCAAAATATATATTGTCAGAATACCAAATATAAAGTGCATACAAAAATTGAACTATATAAAAATACATTGGATTTTGTTAGGAGAGAAAACCATTTGTCAATGTTTAGTGTTCATTTTATCTTACTCAGCTCTACATAAAGATTATATCTCAACAGAGAGTTTTTAGTCCATCTGGACCAAAGGTCCATGGTAGACTTTTCCCATACTAATCCTGTCTGTCAAATGTCGTCCATCATAAACTTTTCCCATTTTCGACTTCTTCTCTACTGGACCAATTTCATCCAAGTTTGGTAGGAAGTATCCTTAAGGGGGAGGGGATTCAGATTTGTTCAATGAAGGGGCTAGGCACCACCAAAGGGAAAATTTGACAAAACTTCAAAAATCTTCTTTTAAGAAACTAGAAGGCCTAGAGCTTAATGTTTTGGTATGAAGCAACTTTAGGACATGGAGAACCAAGTTTGTTCAAGGCGTGACCCTGGGGTCAAAAATAGGTTACATGTTTTTGGTCAAAGTTCAACACTCTAGCAAATATGTAAACTTTTCACATTTTTGACCCTTGTCTAAAATTTCGGGACCAATTTCATCCGAACTTGGTAGATGTCATCCCTTTGGAAAGGGAGTTCAGATTTGTTCAAATGATGGGGCTCGACCCCCAGGGTGTGCCACTATGGGGTTCAAAAGGGGGAAAATTTGACAAAATTTCAAAAATCTTCTAAAAAACTACCAGGCCTAGAGCTTAATGCTTTGGTATGTAGTATCTTTATGGCATGAATAAACAAGTTGATTCAAGGTGTGACCCTTGGGTCAAAAATAAGTTATGCATTTTGAGGTCAAAGTTCAAAAATGTATATAGCAAACATGTTAACTTTCACTTTTTCCACTTCTTGTCCAAAACAACTGGACCAATTTCATCCAAACTTAAAAGAAGTCAGCCCTAGGGAAGGGAGTTCAGATTTGTTCAAATGATGGGGCGCCACTTTAGGGGCCATAATGGGTAAAATTTGACAATATCAAAAATTCTCTAAAAAACTAGATGGGCTAGAGCCTAATGCTTTGGTTTGTAGTAACTTTAGGGAATGAAAAACCAAGTTTGTTCAAGACGTGACCCTAGGGTGAAAAAAGGTAACACATTTTGAGGTCAAAGTTCAATACTATACATATAACAAATATGATACTTTTTCACATTTATGACTTCTTGTCCATCACTACTGGACCAATTTCTATTGAAACTTGGAAGATGGCATCCTTTGGGGAAGGGGTTCAGATTTGTTCAAATGACAGGGCTCAGTACCCAGGGAGGGTGACTTTGGGGCCCAAATGGGAAATTTGATAAAATTTCAAAAATCTTTCTAGAAGGCCTAGTGCTTAATGCTTTTGTTTAAAGTAACTTTAGGGCATGGAGAACCAACTTTGTTCAAGGCATAACCCTAGGGTCAAAAGTTTTTAAATGCCAACAATTTACATATAGGCCCTATTTAATCCAGATGGACGTTATTGAAAATAATCCATATTTAATTTAGTAATATGAGTGATATAATTTGAGATTTTAAAATGATATATTTATAAGGTTGATTCCTTGTTACGGTTATTGTATTTATGTCTCACAAGTTCTTGTCAACCAAATAACAGTTGAGTAAGACGTTTGCTACTTGTTGACTGTGATCTTTGTAAATCATGTTTGTAGGTGTCAGAGCAGAAAGTAGGATTACACATGTACGAATGCTGTAAATAAAGTCCTATATTAGTGCTCATATTTTACTGTTAATTGATGTATAAGTGCCTTTCTTGTAATGTTGTGAGATATTTAACTACAAAACACTGTTCCCTACATACTTTCTATGATGTACTTTTATCATGAACACAGATATTTTGCCACTTATAATTATGAGATCATGATTTAACACAA
Organism: Pododesmus macrochisma; assembly: GCA_032359645.1. Taxonomy (NCBI): domain Eukaryota; kingdom Metazoa; phylum Mollusca; class Bivalvia; order Pectinida; family Anomiidae; genus Pododesmus; species Pododesmus macrochisma. The sequence continues at coordinate 743 of JAUMGZ010015623.1, read as the reverse complement.
CCTACTCTAAGAGTCCTAGTTGATTGTGTTTACATTGCAGTAATACATGGGTTTCTAGGCAGTTTGCGTTGTATGAAGATTTATGAAGACATTTATCAAATGAACCTTGCATGACAGAGCACAATGCCCTGTAGTTAAACGGCTGTTTGAAGATCTCTTGCCGCATTGCTCAATATCATAGGACCAGTAATAACACCAAGGTCTCGATCAGTGCCCACCTTACCATATTGAAATACCTGCAGTTATTCAATTATTTTTTTTTTAAAAGAAAAACCATTTACTCAGAAGTCACAAATTTCAATTTTTTAGAGAAAAGTGTAATAGAGCTACCCAATAACTATGGTTTATGGAAAACCTCTATTTTGTGATCCTCTAATTTGAAGCAATAATTTCGTTGAAATTCGTTCAAATTTAATGGACGAATCTTTCAAATATTTCGCATACATATTGCTTTGAAATAATGTGCTCTCCCTAAATTCTATTGAGAATTTTGACAAAGTGATTCATTTTGGACTTTAAATTCTTTGGGGATGTCTTCCTCACATAAGAGTTCTCTTCATGGGTTTTCTCATACGAATCCTGTCTGTCGTCCGTCGTAAATTTTTCACCTTTTCGACTTCTTCTCCTTAACCACTGGACCCATATCATCCAAACTTAGTAGGAAGTATCCCTAGGGGACAGGATTCAGATTTGTTCAAGTGAAGGGGCTCAGCCCCCCCCCCCCCCCCCCCCGGGGGGCCCAA
>JAUMGZ010015612.1:0-10045 GCA_032359645.1 Pododesmus macrochisma | reverse complement strand
TAAGACACTAGAGATTGGTATAACACATTGCAAAAATTACTTGCAGTGCCTTACAGTACTTCCAGTACTTTGATTAAGATTTAATGTTTATTTAATATTAAAATGTGTGTTTCAAGTTAGTACATTTATGTCTTTCAATTAACTTTGCTTCTATTGATTACTTTAGACAATAAGATATTTTTGCCTCAGACGAGGTAATTAAGGCTCTTCTCTTCTTTGATATAGTAAAATAGCTGTTTAAAGTACAGTAATTATATGTAATACAAAATTGTCAAATGAAACGGTCTACCAAGAAATATAACTATATTAATTCTCTGTGAGAGAGAATCTCGTTCAAGATTCCAAGCCTAGCTACGAACCATCCGTCGTCAATGGACGCTGAAGAGAAAACAAATTTAGAATTGACAAGAACTTAATAACTGAAACAAGGATGCCAAAAATGGAGGAGGTAAGGTCTGAGTTTGGAAAGATGTACTATTACTTAATAACCTCTTTTTACCCTGTCACTTCCTCCCTTGAAAATGTTGGCAAGGAAATTATGTATTATCGTTAGGTTGTTTTTTGTACATCATAACCATCGTGATTTTCCCCTCCCCATTTGACTCTGTAGTTTTGATTTACCAAGTCTTGTATATTCTAAATTAAGCTTCTCTGTAGCATCCATTAAGGCGGCTTCAATGCAAGATCTGGAGTTAGGGACGGGGGTGTCTCATCCAGAGTATTGATTCGTTACTCTTATAAATATCATATTTATTGGAGGCATGTTTTAGATTGCATATTTATATTTGTTTCATCTGTTTCTCTTTTTTCTTTCTATCCTCCGACTGTGAGTTTATACCTATTTTACGAACAGAGACATTGTTGTAGTTGACCCAAATTTTACCCGCCATGTCTGTTGGTTGGTTTATGTTGTCCCTTTTTCCCCATTCCCCACTCTACTATTCATGTTAATTGTTATCTATTGTCTTTTCCTGGTATTTTATGCTTTACAAATCGTACATTTTCGTTTTGAATGGATGTATTCACGGAAAGACTTAGTGATATAATATAAAGATGATCTTTAAGGGATGACATTTTCATAAACTGTGTAGTAGATTTTTAGATTTCTGTGAATATGCAATTGTATGTGTTTTATTGTAACTTTGAATTTGGATTCAAACGGTATTGTTCTTAAGTCAAATACTTGCAAAAATGTAAACAATATTTAAATTAATTTGTAAATACCTAAAAAAAGATATTGGAGGTCTTGGCTTAAGAACTCTTCTAGATCGTATGAATTATAACCGACTACCAATAGTGCTGCCGTCATAGCCCCTGCACTTGTACCAGCAAATCTCTTTATTTTTTTATATGCACCAATCTCTTCTAACACCTGCAAAAAAAGTATGATGTAGTGCGATCTTAATAATAAACACACCGTTTATTGGTTTTTTATTATTTACGTTACTTCAAATCTTGTTTTTCGGGAGCTTACCCCTATTTCAGTTATGTTGCATACACATTTATTTATGTAACTATACCCATGAATCATGCTGATTGCTCTAACCAAATCGGTATTAAACAGATTAATTTTATGATATGTATATGTAAAAACGATTTCTATAAGATATCTCTATATGAAAACATCATATACACAATGTCATGACTTATACCACGAACACATATTTTGAAATATTAATATATTATTTATTTCTCAGCTTACTGGTCAGGGCCTAATCTTATCATTGAAATATTAAAAATATGGTGCATAATAAAGCTTCTCTTAATCTGACTATTTACATCTATATTCTTAATTACTTTTATTTATTTTATGTATTTGTACACTTTAAAGTGTATTTACTTACCCGTATGGCACCACAATAACTAAGACCTTTAACTCCTCCTCCTTCAAAAACAATATTTTCGAAAGGAAAGGTATAGTCCTCTGGCTTGACTTCTGACATTTTAATTTCAAAATCACCTAAAAGTGACGGTGTTCTGTCGAATGGTGAAGGTCGTGTTGCTTCGTCTGGATTAACAATAAAAACACCAGAAAGTTAATATACACGCTTGTGTTATTACAACTTTGGGTGTTAGAGTAGTAAATACAAACAAGGACCCCGTGAAATCTTGAAGTCCACCTGGATGCATGAACAGGGAAACACCGTAAAGTGCATTGACATGTACAACATTTCATAGAAATATCCTAACATAAAAGGCTTTAAATGACGTATCTGTCAAGAAGGAGTTTCGTGAAATAGACCAGTTATTCCTAAGTAAAATATGAAAATGAGGAATGAAGGAATATTATAGCAAATTTTAAGAAATTCAAAGAAGGAAGAAAGAAATATGGAAAAGGCTTATTACAATCAAATGTCTGTTGGGCATTTTTGAATTGTGGTCAGAAATGACAGACAATATTATTTTAAACTGTGAACAGATATGCTCTTAGCAAGAGGTCGAACAGTTCTTTGTTTTGATCAGCTTAGACGACCATATTGGATGCAGTTCAGAAATTAGGAAAATATGCATCAACGAAAAGTTGACCAAGATTCTTGACAGGAAGCTGAACGATCTCAGCAAAGCAGACACTATAGAAGCCATATTTGATAACATTCGACAACGTTTGACCCAAGTCTGAAAGGAACTATGCAACGAACATCTACATCAAGTTTTGCATAAACCTGACCGACAACTGTTTACAGCACATTAAAAAGGTATCATCCAACCGGAAGCACTGAGGTCTATATACCAGTTTAACAACGTCCGATACAAAAGTAAATCGGAACTAGGCCAGATATATTTATACAACATGTAATTAAATCATCAACTTTTATTGTTAAACGTCATTTAAAAGAAGTAAAAACTATCTCAGGCAATCAGAAGTTGTGGCGGTCAAATTGAATGTATTTTGGCAACGTCGGGTCGGTCACATTGTGAAAAGGGATCTTGCGAGGAACATTACTGCAAGCTCCCTGTTGTTTTTTTCGACGGACGACTGTTTGACTTTGGACGTATTACAATAAATTGCAATAAATCAAAACAATGATTTAAAAAAAATATATTTCGTTGTCTATGATCAGTAGCAAATCTAAGGATAACTGGGATTGGTCTAGGAAAAACAAACGAATATTAAACTACAAAAAGAAAAATCACGAATATTTATAATTACATGTGCCATCCGCAGTGATGCTCCCTTGCGTATTCGATAGCTTAATTGGACGATTGCTAATGAGATCGAAAAAGTTAATTTGAATCGAACTATTACAATCGACGTTTTCAAGTATTTAACGCTTGTAAGGTTTTACCGTAATATTTCAAACTGAAGTTACCCCAAAAATGCATCGATAGATCAGCTTAAAAACGTTATGATATATTCCTCAAAATTGTAAGGATTAATTTTATCTATGCTTCATTATGAGAATATTATTGTCTGTTCAAAATCATGTTGATTTTTTCTTTATCCACAAATAAATTAATAAAAAAAGTAATTCGTGTTTAACATTAGAAAAACTTTTATTTTAAAATTGCAGGCGAAATAAAAGAACGTCAATAAACTAAGATATTGAAATCACAACAATTCCTACCATTTGTAGAATCAGTTTGGTCCAATGCTCTTAATCGTGCGCTTATTAGTCTCTGCCTCTGTAGTTGCTTGTTCGAATCCTGATTTTGCTTGACATTTTTACTGCTATAACTTCCCATCTGTAAAAACGATACTTGAGTTTTATCGAATGAATGATGAACATATTTATACATTACAAGTAAAACCAGATCAATCTGTTTGTCACTGACGATAAAACACTCAGCAATAAACATGTATGTGCAGTAAGTGATATTATATAATAATTGGTGAACATAGGACTTATACAAGTTACGCGGTGTCGTAATTGGGATGGTACATGTACAGAATCGTCAACCTGCAGAACACGTGGGTTTCCTCCGGTAACTCCGGTTTCTTTCAACAGAAAGTATCAACTCGTGCTAACATCCGTGTAAACGAGAGTAATTTCGACATAGATTGTTAAACATGTATCTTGCATTTCAATCGTTGAAAAGAAAAAAAAAAGTTTAAATTTTATAATACGAGTTACAGTAAAATGAACTCAGCCAAGCATGTTTCTAAATAGTATCAACATAATTGCTATGGCTATATAATAAGATAAGAAAATAGTTAGTGCAATACTTTAACGTATTAATCTGCACACACTAGGTGGACTTGAGTGTGTTCTGATTCACGATGCTTCTATCCAAGTTGATATTTTATTGTCGAATTAAAGTTGTTATCGTAAAAACAATATCAAAGTTACTGAAAAAATAGACTTGGCTTGTTTTTAAAATATGCTGCATATATATATATATATATATATATATTAAGCAGGTTAACTTGCTATACATGTTGGTCTACTAAAGTAAAAAACGTGATAGTAAAGCATTGATTATTTGAAGTATAAGTTAAACAGATAACGAAATTCTACATTGACAAGAGAAATATCGTAATCAAAAGTATACACTTTTGGTCAATTTAATTAAAGATCTGGATTACGCTAACGATGATACAATGATTGGATAAGACGAAGACGTCGGCACTATTACGTAGCAAAAAGTCAATGGATATATGTAAACCGCAGGATAACAAAACCAAACATTAGATTTAAAATTAAACATCATGATACTCTTTACAAAACAAAAGCGTTAACAATGTGTCCGCCATGCATGATAATTCCCCACTAAACATGTTACCTTAAATATGATGTATCTGTGTTAATCCGGATGATGGTAGCATTCACAGTTAAAACAGTTAGTCTATTGTACGTTGATGTTGACTACAAATGTATACAATATGCTGCTTAATACGTTCCTGTATGTTCAGATAAATAAAAATAAATGTATACCTTGATTTGGTGCCTTTCGCTCAGCGATGCAAATAAAAGGAGTGTTCGGAAGTGTATGTGTTTGTGTGGGACAAATTGTAGTAAGATAGGACGTGTATAGTTTTGATATTGTGTTTCGTCAGCATTCTGTAACGATGTTACAAAACTAAGAAAATAAAACGCAAAATAAATAATTAAAACGAAAGGACGCACATTTTGTTGTGTTTCTTAGTTTTTGGTGTGGTTCTTGATATTTTGTTATATCCTGTTTGAAAAGTCTTGTCTTCTGTTTTCGTGATAGTTGGGAAGTATCAATGAAGTTGCACTGACGTAAAACAAGCTTAAACACAAACACGGCCTTAGGGATGTTAACGGAAACGTCATTTCCTTGTATCTGTAAGTGCGAGGTTTATTGCGTACGTACTTTCTTGTTTAACAATAAATATACCAACAAATCAAACTTATATGACTATATACATGATTTGTTTTTAAATATGTATTCAATATAAAGACTATGTTTAATGTATAAGCCCATATTAGCGTTGCATGGTTTAACGTTGAGCTCCATTATAAAATTTACTGAAAGTTAAAGATTACATAAAAATATATGAACACAATATCAGAATATAAAAAAGTGTTTGTTTATGCAGACGGATAAGAATGTGTTCATCGAGAGTAATTTTATTTGATGGTGTTCACAATATTTTTTGTAACTCATGGAGTTTCTTCTAATCTAGAATATGTCAGTATGAAACAGAATTCCTGTTGACAACTGAAAAATATGACACCTTGAATGCCATATCCGACGACACGGTACTGTGGCATAGCTGCAATTATCATTTGCGTGTTAAAAAGGATAACTGCCAGATGATTGATACATATATCAAGAGCTGTCAGAAATAGCAAAACTGAAGCATACCTTTACATTTGAAACCTTAGTAATCTCAAAACAACAAACATATTTTGTTAATTTTATGAAAATAATACCATAGTTCACAGAATGTTTTCATCTTAAGAATTCATTAAAGCAGACAGTATGTATGAAAGCCATTACGGTGAGAAACTAACTTAAACATTTATATTATAATGATTTAAAAAAAAAAAAAAAAAAAAAAAGAGGAACTTTTACCAAAACGTAGCCTCGTGTGGGACACCGACACTAAGGTCGGGTTGGCAACATAAACTCTCTTTAAACACTCTCTTTAGGCGACCTAAAACATTGGCATCGGCGCTGTCAATAGCTGCACATACACAAAATATTTCCCAGGTCCCTTTTTTAAGTTCAAGTTGCATTTTTCAAGTTCAGGTTTGTTATTGAATGTATTATGATGCTATCACTGTTGTAGTAGGCTGTTATGAGCTTATACTATTATTGTACTATCCATACTGCTTTCCTTTCCCAACACTGCTTCTCTTCGTGTTCTGTCACTTCTCTTGATGTCTTTCTTCGCGATATCAGTGAAAATTCTGGTAGTCATGTACGTCTTTTTGAATCTGGAAAAGTTTACCATATACCGAATGGCACGGAAACATCGTTCTGGATGACACATATGTAGCAGAAAACGCAAACTCCTTCGTAAACACTTGGCTTTGCTTCTAGTTTTTCGTAGAAGTTTGTGATGTTTCCTTTTTAGTTAAATGATTGTATCTAAGCGCGCGTCCTCCATCGACATACATTATTTAAATAATGGTTTCTAGACCATATCTCCTACACTGTTACAACTACAGTAATGACACTTGGTCAAGTTGATGTGTGAGTACATGTGTCAAAGGATGTATGTTGCTAACCATAAATAGCCCAGTGTACCAATTTTTGTTTTTACCTAAATGATATGAAGTTTTCGTTTCTCTAGCAAACCTTTTTACACATACAATATTGAACTTGGTATATGCACAGGGTAGGATGGGTTTAATGTGTTGTACATTACAGCGGGGGTATCTAGAAAGGCCCCCCTCTTCGAGTTACATCTTGTTTATAAGAGAGAGTTTCCTGTTTGCATCCTCTAGTGACGCATGTTCTCCCTTAAGGTTGATCCAACTCATTTTAACCAATCTGGATCCTAGCCCCTCAAGTCATCATCCTCTTAAGTGTGGTTAAAATTTCTTCAAACTGTTTTTTCATCGACACTTGAAATCTGTCAAATTTCCCGATTTTAGCGCCCTGCTGGCATCATGTATAGCTTTTCTGTTGCTCAATTGAACATATTTCTGGACATGTTTCTGTCCCCTCGAAATGCTTTCTTTCTATTAAGTTTGGTTATAATTATTCTAATAGTTTCGGAGGAGAAGTCGTAAATTTGAGAAGATACCATATGTACTTAATCCATAGTGTCGATCTTTTGCCAACAACAAAGTATCCTTTTTTTTAGTCACGACTTTGGAGTCAATATTCCTGTTTCAACATTTATGAAAATTTCCATATAAAAATCGTTGAGAAATGCTACTAGAGGATCGTTTTCTCCTTTATCTTCAGGTGTGATTGTCATACTCGATTGTCACATGCTCTGTAACACATCAGCGTTTGTAATTTATGACGCAGTTTACATCTTTGTACTTTTTTTTGAAGATTTTCGCGTTCAGCAAAGTACTTTAAAAGGCGAGTATACCAATTCTTCGTTGCTGTAAATAAAATTGAAACACATCTTGACACTGTGTGACTATATTGCTCCGATCAAGCATAAAACATGTGTTAATTACTTTATGTGATTACGAGTACGGGTAATAATGTTTCTGTTATATGTAAACAGTCGTTCATGATAATAGATAGATATTCATATTTCGATACATAATGCATTTGATGAAGGTACGTAAAGCCAATGCTTCAAACGTGCCAATTATCACCTTGCAATTAGTACTTAAGATAGTTTCATATGGAATTGCGACAGTTGGCATTTCTAATATAATATTAACAGTCGTAATATCAACGAGAATAACATGATCATTTAAAATATATTTATACATATAAGATATGAATTCATTTTGTAGAATGCATCAGACAATGATTATAGTTTTTCCTTCAACAAAGTAAATCAGGAAGCAGTAAATGTAAATTGTGTATGTTAGTCATCTATATTCATCACCTCAATGACTTTACTAAATCACAATACAATTCCTATATAAATGTTTATTTTCAAAATATTAAACAAGTATTAACTTCGTTTTAAGCGTATAGTATTTTAAGTGTGAATAAACAACCGTTAATTCATCTTTGATTATATCATAATGGATGTATTCTAAGACAATTCAGTTGAAACTTTATCAATTAAATATATAAATTATTATAGAATGATTTCAAAATATTATAGCAAAGCCAAGGAAAAAGTTTAACAGGAAAACAAGTACTTTCACATACTTGAATAAATGCATGATCCCATTTCTTTTTGTTATTGAACATAATGTTGTTTAATCTGTTTATGTCAAGTTCTCATGTTTTCTCTAAATATAATGTAGCATGCATTATTTTGGAATGATTTAATACAAGGTTGTGTTTTTCTCTAAACATAAGGTAGACTGAGCATAATGTGGTTTAACTTCTTTATAATGTGTAATGATTTTTATCTTTACACAAAGCAGCATACGTATTTCATTTTTTCAACATACATTTACCTTTTAAGGTAAAGTTTTGTTATTTCTAAATTTATCAATATATAAAAAGAAATGCTCCTTGGGGATCCAAAGCTTAAGAAAGGCTATATCAGTATTATTCCTCCTCCCCCAATCCCTCTCTCTCAACTTCGGTTCCCAAACCCTGATCGAATTCACACAGCCTATGCGGAATGCACGTGTTTCACGTATGGTTTGTTCGTTTTAATAGGGCTATTTTTGTCAGAGCTAAGGTCCTTTGAACTTTTGAACTATATATTAATATATGAATATTTTGTACAACATTATGCGCGTAGCACATCAAAGACTATTCTATGAATTAAGCTCCAGTTTAAAAGATGCAGTGTTTCCTGTTCTAGTTTGGCTGTTTCTATAAAATAAAATAGTAAATCGAAAAAACTAAGACAATATTCGAAGGCCGTAAGTCCATGGACATTGACAAATAATAAAAAAAAGTGGATGCTCACAGTAAAATGACCCAAATTAACATTTATTAACTAAAAATGGAAACATCACGAACTTCTTTTAAAATACTAAAAGCGAAACCAGGTGCTCGCGATATTGTAAGCGTTTCCTGCTACATATGTATAAGCGTCATAAGAATAAAAGTCACAGACTACTTTATTAAGACAACTTATATCCACACATGCTTACCATGACTTGGGTGAATATCGTAAAACTAACTACGGTTTCGTCACCAAATAAAGTAGCTAGTTCAGCGTTACAGATGGAAATGTCAAAGTCAAAGGTCATCAAATAAGTTCGGAATTGTACTTCTCAATTGTGTATAAAGCCACTTTCACTAGTTGTTAGAATTATGATATTTTTATTTAACCAAAGATACAACACTATATATGCACATATGCGGGCATTTATGCCGCTACAGATGAGGCCCTGATGGTGGCCTTCATCAATGGTTACCACATTTCAATTTATATTTTGTCGCAAATCATTTGTCGATTTCAAGAACGTAGCTAGATACATGTATATACAGCAACACATATTCAGACACAAACTTTTTTTAATTGTGTTTAAATAAAACTTACATCTTGAAAAGCTTTGCTAAGCTCGTCTTTGCTTATGGTGCCATCTTCGTGATCACGTGATGGCTTAAATGGTCAGTCGCATTTAAATCGGAGGATATTTTTCTCGTATTTTAGCATAATTCTGTGTGTTGTGGAACGCTGAAACTTGACAGTCTTGTCAAATGAACATTCTTTTCTTGTACGACTTTATCTGTTGATGTACATTCCATCAAATTTGGACTTAATCAGAAAAAGGAAATTTTGACTATGTCTACTATTAACTTAGGTATTGTAAGTAATAATGTCGCCGGTAGCACAGGTAATAATGGTACGAGTTCAGCTTGTCAGTCGAGCGGAACAATGTCAACACTGAGCCAAGAACAAGCCCTCGGTCAACAGGACAAGCGCAAAACTCCTTTCAGTCCATTCTCTCCTGATTCAGAACTTGTGCTAGAAGCTAAAAAAACACACATCCATGCCCGGTTATGCAAGTAATTTAGATTTTGGCGAAGATACTTGTACAATGAACAGTGACGCTCAACCAGTGTCCGCTTTTACACTAGA
>JAUMGZ010015601.1:0-10046 GCA_032359645.1 Pododesmus macrochisma | reverse complement strand
TCACGACAGGGTCATCGGAATAAGGGGCATGACTATCCGCCATATACTTACATCCAGTAAAAAATGCGATAAATCGAAACATTTTACTCCCATATCTCTATCATTTATCGGTTGGCAAAGCAGTAGCACACTTTCTCACGACAAAAGACTTATTAATTACTTATGCTTCTCAAGTTTCCAAAAAATAGTAAACTGGAAGAATATTACAGCTTTAACTTCACATACATTTCGGTCGTATTGCGTCCCTTCAATTATTCGACGACGATGGGAATCATAATGTACGTGAAGTAAGCAGTGGATTAAAGATTGGATATTCAAATATCCAATCCACTGCTTACTTCACGTACTTCGGACATGGGCAAACAAAAGGAAAACGTTGGACACACACATAAAAATAACCAACTTTACATTCATTAGGTAAAAAATGGACTTTCTATTAAAAAACCAGAAGCGAAACTAGGTGCTCGCGATATTGTAAGCGTTTCCTGCTACACATGTGTTCCGTGTCATTCCGGTGTATGGCAGCCTTTTCCACTATATAAAAAGAAGCATGTGTCACCATAAGAATATGTCGATCACTGTTATGGTGACGAAAGAGCAAAGGAGAAAAACATAAACAGGATAGGAATAGATACATTAGTGCTTGACCTTAAACACATGTAATTCTATACACGTGTTAAAGGTAATGGAATGAATATGACCTTTAAATTTATACCCGAACAATGCAAATACACATATCTTCAAATGCGAAAGTACATTATTGATTTCTTTGTTTACACTTCAAAGTACAAAGACCTCAGCAAATGTTTTTGAAAAGAACATAGTGTATCTTAGTTGCTTTATACAGGACCTCAAAGGTATTAATAAATAACATAGCTGGAATAATACATGACCTTTAAACAGGAATATTAACCTTGAGTTTACATTATTTTATTCAAAGTCCCACTAAACAATTAAACACTTTTTGTAAAAATAACCCCCTCCCCTGGGGGACCAAAGTAAATTGCGCTAACAATTTGAGTCTGTAGTCTTGTAGGGCAAACTACCGAGAGTCTAGGTCCGCTATAGATTGGGCCCTATGAAAGTCCGAAAAATGGGTGCAAATAGTGAATATCCAAATAGACGTACATGTACTCACTTCTGGGGCCCCTTGTTGGACTAAAGTCAATTGAGCCAAAAACTTGAGTCTGTAGTTTTGTATGGAAGACTACTAAGAGTCCTTCATGCCAGGTCTTGACCCAGGGTCCGCTTTAGATATGGCCCTATGAAAGTCTAAAAATAGGTCCAAAATAGCGAATATCCAAATAGACTTTTTCACTTCGGGGGCCCCTGGGAGGGACCAAAGTCAATTGTGCAAAACATTTGAGTCGCTAGTCTTGTAAAGAAGACTACCGAGAGTCCCTCAGACCAAGCCTGGACCCCAGGTCCGCTTTAGATTTGGCCCTATGAAAATCCGAAAATAGGTCCAAATAGCGAATATCCAAATAGACGTACTCATTTAGGGGGCCCCTGGTTAGACCAAAGTCAATTCTGCCAACAATTTGAATCTGTAGTACTGTATGGCAGACTACTGAGAGTCCCTCAGACCAGGTCTTGACCCCGGGTCCGCTTTAGATTGGGCCCTTTAAAATTCCAAAAATAGGTCCAAAATGGCGAATATCAAAAAAGACTTTTAAACCGCGGGGCCCCTGGGGGGGAGGCAAAGTCAATTGTGCCAAATAATTTGAGTCGGTAGACTTGTAGGGAAGACTTCATAGAGTCCCTCAGACCAAGTCTGGACCCCGGGTCCGCTTTAAATTGGGCCATACGAAAGTCCGAAAATAGGTCCAAAATAGCGAATATCCAAAAAGACGTACTCACTTCGGGGGGCCCCTGGTTGGACCAAAGTCAATTGTGCCAAAAAAATGAATTTGTAGTATTGTATGGCAGACTACTGAGAGTCCCTCAGACCAGGTATTGACCCCGGGTCCGCTTTAGATTGGGCCCTATGGAAGTCCGTAAATAGGTCCAAAGTAGCGAATATACAAATATATTTATTTACTTTGGGGGCCCCTTGGGGACCAAAGTCAATTGTGCCAACAAGTTGAGTCTGTAGTCTTGTAGAGCAGACTACCGAGAGTCCCTCTGACCAAGTCTGGACCCCGGGTCCGCTTTAGATTGTGCCATACGAAAGTCCGAAAATAGCGAATATCCAAATAGACTTAGTCACTTCGGGGGCCCCTTGGGGTACCAAAGTCAATTGTGCCAAAAGTTTGAGTCTGTAGTCTTTAGGGCAGACTACTGAGAGTCCCTCAGACCAGGTATTGACCCCGGGTCCGCTTTAGATTGGGCCCTATGAAAGTCCGTAAATAGGTCAAAAGTAGCGAATATACAAATATATTTATTTTCGTTGGGGGCCCCTGGGGGACCAAAGTCAATTGTGCCAACAAGTTGAGTCTGTAGTCTTGTAGAGCAGACTACCGAGAGTCCCTCAGACTAAGTCTGGACCCCGGATCCGCTTTAGATTGTGCCCTACGAAAGTCCGAAAATAGCGAATATCCAAATAGACTTAGTCACTTGGGGGGACCCTGGGGGTACCAAAGTCAATTGTGCCAAAAGTTTGAGTCTGTAGTCTTCATACAAAGTTTGGACCCCATGTCCGCTTTAGATCGGCCGTATGAAAGTCCGAAAATAGGTCCAAAATAGCGAATATTCAAATAGACTTACTTATTATATTTTATAAATATATTGTATATTTATGCACACGCGCACGCACACACTTTTTGTATTCGCACATACACATGTATATTTATATTATTTATGTTTAATAAGTTTATTTTATAAATGTTTCGAGTTTTGCGAATATCCAATCTACTGCTAAGTGTGAAAATCCAATCTACTGCTAGCAGTGATTTTGATATTTGAATATCCAATCCCACTGCTGACTTCAAGTATATGGCCGTCACTACCTATGAGGCAGCCGAGGTAATTGCCTCGCCTGAATTTTGCTTGATTTCATACATTAAAAATAGATTATTTTAAGAATGCATAAAATTTACAGGGTTTGACTCGTCTGTTATGTCAATTTGTCTGTAAAGTTCAGCGTCTTCGATAGGATTTTTTTCTGAGTTCAACAGTCTTTATGACTGATTATCCTTCGCTAGTTTTCATTGCACGGTACAGTATATTTTCCTTGGAGACATATCTTTTCTGGAACTATCTGAAAATTCTTAGTTTATATTACAGTTTTTCTTACGATGTTTTTACAGTCTTTGTTTTTAAAATATTGTTCAGGGAGTCGTGTATGCAATGCTCAATTACATTGCTAAATTCTGTAAAGGTCTTTCGGCATTTACTGCACTCAAAGGTCTCCATATGAAGCTGGACGACCACAACGTGTGTCGTTATATTGTTTTGGTTTTCGGAGGTCGGGTCACGAAGGTCGTTAGTGTTACGTCATGTAATTATGCAAAATAGCCGTTTATGGGCAAGTGTGGGCCGTACGGCAATAAAAACATTTTTAAAATCTTTATATTTACAGCTTTTTGTTTGTAGAAACTTGTAAAATTTGGTATTAGCGGAAAGTTCATAACTTATTCTATGGAGGAAAATTAAGTGTTTTTAATAAGAGAGAAAGAGCGACTACCATGTCATATATCTCTTTAAGATTTCCATACCCACATATGTAACGGACATGTTAATGACATAATTTTACTTTTAGAAGTTGTATTGAATTTGAAGTTGGTATAGTTCAATTGTTCTAATATTGTGTGAACAAATTCACTAATTAAAAGTATGAACGAAGATTTTAAGGTTCATGTGTGATCGTATTTGGAACATATGCATATAAATGACGAACTAAATGATTTCTATACACGATCGATTGCAGTTGTTCGCCTATAACCACTCGTCGCAACTTCGGCTGTTTCCGTGTACTCATCTAACCTCATCCGTATAACAGAAGCGGCCATTGGAACTACTTTTGGAAATTTCAAATGTGACGGTAAAACATTTCCCGACGACGTACATTGAAGACGAATCAAACTTCAATTTTCATACAAGTTTTAAAAAATGTAATGTCGAAATTTTTGAAATATGACCATTTCTGTATCCATGGTACGCTACACTGAGTGAAATGTTTGGATCCGGCAAAGAAATGTGCGGTGTAGACACATATCACGGACGCGGACAGCCGAGGTTAACGGATTCACCCGAGGTTTGCCGATTGAGCCTATACCTTGACATTGAAAAGAATCATCAACTCTCCACAATGGCCAACTGTTGTCTTCTGGGAAATATGTGTTTAGCTAACGCATGCGTTTTTACATGAACATATAAACGTTTTATTGATTTAGGAATAGTGACATTCCCATACCCTCGGGTTTTTGTCTCAGCGTAACAGAATCGTTCGAAGTGTGAAGTTCTCAACCATGTGACATCACATCCGAATGGAAAAGACGAAAAACAATGACAGTCGACAACTAAAGACTTTAGCCGAACGGGAACTGCGTTCGTCTTCAACTTAATTCATATAAATATAGTCCCCAAATAATTTCGCAATGTCCAATGGATATTTTGTTGTATGAATAAATTACTTATTAAATATAGATTCCATTGGTAAAATTAAGTTAGATAACTAACCTCTATATTGTCCACAATGCCATGATAAATTTCAGTCATCAGTGAATTTCATCTCAATACGAAGAAAATTCAAACTGTTGTGAATGATAAGAATGAACGCCGCCGCCGAACATCATATTACGGTAGCACGGGCGTAAACAATGAAATCTGACACGACACTGTCAATAGTAATGTTTCTTAAACCGGAAAGCTCACAGGCAATGGAATCTGACATAATAATTGAGGGGTTTAATCAGGCAGAGAATATGCACGGTGTGAAGTATATGCGCCTTATTTGAGATGGGGACTCGTCCGTGTATGCGAAAATTCAAACTTATGTACCTGTGTGGGGTAGACATATGAAAAACGTTGAGTGTGCAAACCATAGATGTAAATGTTTACGGTCAAGTTAAAAACAGTTGGTTGAAGAAAATTCCCACAACAAAGAAAGTTCGCCTCGTAAGTACTGTCAATTGGTGTGGGAACGAGAGAGCCGCCAGGGGTAGCATATTCCTCCGAAAAAACCCATGTGCAGCATTTGTTATTGCATCATTGATTTTTATTTATTAAGAAGGGCATCGAAGAAGGCCTTTATTGCAAAGTGTTTTAGTGACACATAGTATATTCTCTAGTTAATATTGTGAAACTGCATTTCTTGGTTTGGGAAAACTGGAGATTAGAATATCACAAACCAAGTTCAAACATTCTGCAATCATTTGTCCTCAACTTGTCTTCCAAAAAAGTAAAATTCTATTTTTTGCAATGGTGACCTTGACCTTTGGCAAACCACACCCAAAATCAATAGGGTTCTGTATATACCCAAGGGCAACTTACAAACAAGTTTGAACTTTGAGGGACCATTCGTTTTTAAGTTATCACCCGTACAAGCCACATATTAGCAAAATTCTATTTTTAGCAATGGTAACTTTGACCTTTGCCAGACCACGCCCAAAATCAATATGGTTGTGTGCTCCTCCCAGGGAAACCCACACACCAAGTTTGAACTTTGTGGAACCATTCGTTTTTAAGTTATCATATGGACAAGTCACATACATGATGTATAAGCAAAATTCTATTTTTAAAAAACAATTGTGACATTGAACTTTGGCAGACCACGCCCAAAATCAATAGGGTTCTGTGCTATCCACACATCAAGTTTGAAATTTGTGGAACCATTTTTTTTAAGTGATCATCTGGACAAGCCACATATAAACAAAACTCTATTTTAGCAATGGTGACACTGACCTTTGGCAGACTAAATCAATAGGGTTCTGTGCACCCACTAGGGCAACCTAAAAACCAAGTTTGAACTTTGTGGGACCATTCGTTTTTATGTCATCTGGACAAGCAACGGACGGACGGACATCCCACGTGATTGCTATATTTCGGGGGAATAACAAGCCAATGGCACAACAGCAGGTTTCCGTTTTGAGAAAATATCACAAACGAGTTCAGCAATTTGTAAACTTTACAAATGCCAACAGAAGCTAGGAGCCTGTGTTCGACGAAGGAAACGGAAGCTGTCATAGAAAGATCTTCCAAGAAAGCTCGACGATCATATGGGTAAGAATCCTTAGATGACACACCTGCTATCACAGCTACGTAGTTGGAGGCTGTCAAATCATTATTCCTTACAAAACGCATTAACATCACAGAAGCACGCATAAAGGCGATAGAAAGGCAAACTGTTAAACAGCAGACCACATCAGTTCGGATTGAGGAACGTAAAACGAATCACATCATCACATTTGGGGAGTGTGGTGAAACGACGTATTGAGATACCTGTTGCGCCTTTGGTTCGTAAGTATCTGCATGACACATTTACTAGAGATACACAGCGAGGATTAGCACAATAAAAGGATCGCCGTTCTAAAGTATATTCTGAAAATGGCAGAAAGAGGGGAAGTGTGACAATGAAAAACTCGGGACTAGTAATTTGATGAAACTACAAATATTTGGCATGCAGTCCTGGTAAAAAATGTGACACAGGTTGGAGGAGAAACAGGTCTGTTAGAAATTAAATACCTTCTGCAAAACAAATTAACCTTACACAAGCTGCAAAAACCATAAAAGACTTCTGTTTAATGTTGGATGCTGTAAACCTCCTGCTGTTGAAAAGACGACATAATTACTGTATCCAGTGTCAAGAACACCGATGTAGAAAGAACAAGTTGTGTTTGAAGTCTGCCTGTCATTGTACAAATGGTAATTTTATATTTGACTTACCATGCAATATCAGCAACATGTATTTGACTATGCTTTTGAGGTACCCAAGATCTGTTTACTATTCTGAAAAAATCAAAATAATTAAAATAAATGATGCTGTAACCCAACGAGATTTGTTTTGTTTTTCAACTCCTTAGATACTTTCATAATGTTAAAGTTTATTGAGCACAACCCTAGTTATTGTTGCTGTAAAATAGTAAACAGAAAGTACAGGTAAGTTTATCTACGATCTGTAGCTCAATGATGGCAAGTGCCCAAATGTTAGGGCCCAAATGAGCTACTGTTCCGGTAGCAAGAACAGCAAATAATGCTTTAAAAACAATCAGAATACAAAAATGCAAAAGTGCGATGTTCCCGCGATTCCCTCCCCTAACACCAATTCTTTTGCATAATTTATCAGTAATTGTCTTTCTTTGTTGTTTGTTTAATTTGGGCTTAACGTCACGTCCAGAAACTTTTACCGATATTGTGACAAACGACCAAAGGAGAAAAACCAAAAATAGGACAGGAAGAGAAGCGGCGACAGGAACGGGAAACGAAAGGAATAGAGATAGTTCAGAAAAAAAGGATGAGCCAATGCAACGGCGTTTCCGCCTACTATTCTATCGAACTTTACATGGGGACCTTTAACGTGCCAGGGGGTTAACAAAAATCCCTGTTCACGGGACCGCCAGCTTGTCTTTCTTTAACTTGTTGGTATTGTTGACTCTGTTATTGATGTATATGTTATCATGTTATATCGTTTGGTTTTGATGTTTGAATACTATGGTTAATATTCTATGTGAGTGGCAGGTATTTCACCCCATCTTTGATGCTTTGTTTGTATGTGACCTACATTTTAATTTTCTCTGAATTTTAATAATGGTATATGTTATATGAGTTGTGTCGCATATTTTATTATTTAATAAACATTGTGTCATTTTATAGTAAATGGCCAATTTCAATTCAACTAAAACAACTTGTTGTGTTTTTCTATTAAGTTACTACCATAAAAACTAGCTCATCTTTTTCTAAGTGTTGATATAAATGATATTTATAAGAGGAAAGAGCCAAAACTCTGTGTGAGATACCCCGTCACGAACCCCAGATCTTGCTCGAAGCTGCTGTCATTAATGGACGCAAGACAAAAACTAATTTTGAATAGACAATACTTCAGTAAATCAAAGCTACAGAGCAAAAGGGCAAACGGTGACAAAAAATTCACGATTGTTATGATGCACAAAATCCATACCCCAGAAATGACATTAATTCAAAGTCAATTTACACATCTTAATCAGTGAATGTGCCATGTAAAATAAATCAGTCTACTATAGATTGTTACATTGTCGTATTTACTCTAAATAGTTTAGTGACGAGGACTCAGCTGCAAATTGTCAAGAGATAAATCAGTTAATCCATATATTTGTCTAGGTTATGTCTAAATTCAATGCTGCCCCCATATCCTCTGAGGTATCTCTTTAGCGTTAATCTTGTAAGGTAATGTTTAAGATGATTCATTGTCCTTCCAACACATGTTCACGTGTACTGGTTCTTTGTAATCTTACCTGAAGATATATGGTTTCAATTCATGTCATTATAAAACTCGCTGTATTCATTTTGTCTGCTTGTATGTATACATATGTCTTTTACACGAAAGATTAAATTGTCTCAGCGGAGGTATACAACAACCTGAAGGGCTGACATTAGGTAATTTTACACTGATACCTTTACATGTTCTATATATATTTTAAATCTTTCGCTTTTTTCTCATTTAATGTCTGTCAAAAAGTTATTAATTAATTAATTATATACTGGGTCAGATCTACCGTTAGTTATGTTACTTATAGATGTTTGCGTTTAGTTGTTGAGATGATTTACAGCGCCATGAAGTGTATTTATTAAATTTTTAAATGTATGTCTGTACTTAATACTTCTAGTCTCATGCGGAAAGTGGGAAGGTTGAGGCCTCATTAACCGGTTTAACCACAACGCCTGGTTTCGTGCGTGATGACCGTCCGCATGGATTACTAGTTGTGCTGTCGATTTAATTGATTAGATTCCGGTGCTTCATTTTTTGACGCAGTTATTGTTTGTTTGTCAATGTCTCTCGTTCTGTTGATCCTATTCATACTGTTTTTAACACACCGTCATCATACTGTTAGCTGGATATGTATATCAAAATCCTTGACTGCGGTCAGACGCATCCGAGGTTTCATTATATACATTCTTTGTCAGTTTCACATAGTTTAGGAAGTATATCCAATCACTGTTTGTTCGCCCTTCATTTTAGTATACGCAATATTAGAAACAAACTCCAATACATTACATTTGTTGTTAGTGGTGTCGATATTTGCTGTTTTACCTAATCTCACCTTGACCCATGTGTGCCTGACGACGAAATTCACAAATAACCAGTTTCAATAGCTTATACAGCAAGGATAGAAACTTTTTTGGCGAAGAAATGTGTGTATACACATCATCAAATGTTGCTTCATAAATGCGAACCAACTAAGCACTTGGTAATGAAGAAGTGATATGGGTTGCACCTAAAGAACCAAAACAATATACTTTGTTTAATTAGGTCTTAACGTTACTTCCGGAGTATTTCACCGATATCGTGACCAAAGACCAAAGGAGAAAAACCCAACAATAGTAAAGAAAGAGAAGCGGCGACAGGAACGATAAATCAAAGCAATAGGGATAGTTCAGAAAGAAGGATCAATCCTCTGCGTAATTTTAATAAATGACTCTCTTAAATCCTTGACAAGTCAAGACACGTTCAGAATAAACGGTGACTTTCGAAAGCTCCGGGGTTAGTCTGAAAAATAGCTCATGTTATTTAATCTAATTGATTATTTCTAACCGTACCATCTCTTTATTCCTCATTTCAAATTCAACAGAGCACTCCTACTTGTGACCGACAAACATAAGCATCTAGGACTGATACTCAGTAGTGACTGTTAATAAAACGCCCTTATAGACAACAACATAATGAGCTATCACATAAACTTAAGTATCTTCTTTATGCTAGGAGTCCACTGGGCCAGCGCCAGTTGGTGCCAGTTCGCGCCAAAGATTATGTGATTGGCGCGTAGTGCCTCGCTGTGGCGCCGAATTAATGTCTGCTCGGCATGTGTCGCCAAGTGGAATAAAACTGGGCGCCATATGGCGTGCGCCAAATGCCACCCGGCTTGCTCCAAAATGTTGCGCAAGTTTTCGCCATTCATTACACGGCCATTTGA
>JAUMGZ010015590.1:0-10048 GCA_032359645.1 Pododesmus macrochisma | reverse complement strand
TTCAAGGCGTGACTCTTGGGTCAAAAATGTTTGGCCACGCCTTGAACAAACTTGGTTCTCCATGCCCTAAAGTTACTACATACTGAAGCATTAAGCTCTAGGCCTTCTAGTTCATTAGAAGAAGATTTTTGAAGTTTTGACAAATTTTACCCCTTTTGGCCCCCTAGAGGTGCCCCCAGGGGGCGAAGCCCCTTCATTTGAACAAGTCTGAATCCTACCAAGTTTGGATGAAATGGGTCCAGTGGTTTAGGAGAAGAAGTCGAAAATATGAAAGATTATTGAGGGACGAACGGACAGGATTTATATGAGAAAAGTCCACCATGGACCTTTGGTCCAGATGGACTTAAAAAGGAATAATTGTTGTCTTCTGTATTTAGGAAATCAAATGTAAATATATTCAAATGTAGGAAGTTAAGTTGTCTTGGGGGAATCATTCCAATATGTAAAGTTATTCATATATAGGGGGAATACTGTTGTCTTCTGGTTTCAGGTCATCCTAATAAAGTTGCATCAAAGTTAATACAATTTTAATTTTTAACAATTAATGTTGTACATTTTATTTTGATATTCGGTAATATCATTACTTACTGGCAAGGTGGATCAGAGGTAGAGCATTCACTTTGTGCTGGTAGACTGGTTTTAGAAGTTAGAATCTCAGGAGGCTTAAACACCTAAGACGTTACAATTAGGCAATCTTCTCACTCCCTGCATTATATTCAGTGAGACTGCACTATAAAGTCACCCCAAGTGCGCAATGTTACAAGCAGACACCGTTTCGTTATGACCTATGCAGGAGTTGAAGAGACATTAAATCTCAATCAAACATTCAAACATCTCATAACTAAACCAACTGTTTTGGTTTTGTGCCAATGTACCCATGGATTATAATTAATCAGGGATTCATATTCTCTCCTGTTTTTGGGGTAAATTTTGTTCAGTCATAAAAATGTTCTTGGGTCATTCTAATATGCAGATAAATTATAGTCAAATATTGGATTCATTTGTGGCATGTTTTAAGAGCAGTATAGTAGGTGCTTATCTGGAGCTATGATATTCCATATGAAGTTTTTTTTAGGGCGTAGTTGTTCGTACATTTCAAATTATGGTGTGGGACCTAACATTTACACCAATATAAAAGTTCACCATAGACCTACTGCTAGAATGTGAATAATGAACAAAAGGCAAAATGTCAACTGAATTTGTATCAACATATTTTGAGAACATTCATGAAACATTTATCATATATTGCGTGTACATTTACATCACTGAGCTATAACAGGATACTCCAGAGATATTACAATGACAACGAAAAGGTAACAAACATCAATCTTAGTACATTTTGTTTGTTTGTTTGTATTAAGGGCTTATTGTCCAATCAACAGCTAAGGTCATTTACGGACGTGCCAGTTTTACTGGTGGAGGAAACTTGAGTATCCGGAGTAAACAACCGACCTACGGCAAGTCACTGGCAACTTTCTCACAATAGCACGCCCCGAACAGGAATCGATCTAGGAGGTGAAAGTCTCTTATGATTACAAGTCGGCGACTTTAACCACTAGGCCACTGCGGCCATAGGTACATGAACACTTGGCACAATCATATGAGCTTATATACTTGGTCTATATTAATCAACAGATATACTTTTAGAAAAACATGGTCATGCAATTTTTAGAAAGACCACTTAACTTTAACTGCTTTGTATTTTCTAATTGTAGGGAAAGTCATAACGTGGTCAGGCTAATAGACTGACAGAAAATGAAAGAGTTCTCAGCATGCATAGCCACAGTGGGCACACATGTATATGTTTCAATGTACACATGGCAAACATTGTTATAAAAGACGAAGGTGGTCTGACGCTGAGAATAAATAGTTCTCCCTAACACACACTACAGCTTGTACACATATATATTTTGTTGGCAAACATTGTTATATAAGATGAAGTAGATCTTAATCGGAAGATGAATAGTTCTCCCTAATACACACTTGTTTGTACACTTATATAGTTCTTATAACACAATTTGTTGGCAAACATTGTTATATAAGATGAATGTGGTTTTACTCAGAAGATGAACAGTTCTCCCTAACACACACTACAGTTTGTACACTTGTATAATTACATGCTATGTTGGCAATCACTATTATAAAAGATTAAGATGATAAGAATCGAAAGATGAAATGTTTCAAATTCGACAGTTGGTACACACACACATAATATATAGCTCTCAGTCACATTGTTTTGCAAATGTTGTTACACACTTGTAAAGATAAAGAGTGTCACACACTATTACTGGTTTATGTCAAAAAAGTTCTCAAAGTACAAGTTCTTTTGGCCAACATTGTTATATAAGATGAATGTGGTCTGACTCTGAGGACGAACAGTTCTCTCTAACACACATTACAGTTTGTACACTTATATAGTTCTTACAACACATTTTGTTGGCCAACATTGTTATAAAAGATGAATGTGGTCCGACTCTGAGGATGATGAGTTCTCATTGTAAGGTACACCAGCAGGCACAGGTATGTAGTTTTCAAGATTCATGTTCTGTTCACCTTCATAAGCCTCTACTGGCTCATCTTCATCTGCCTCACTATCATCCGATTCATTTGATGAAGAATTTTCAACATTAAAATCCTGTGAATAAGACACATGTCTTCCACCTGATGTCTGAATCTGAGATTTTAATGGTGATTTTAAGGGATCATCATCCTCTTTAAATTTTTGATCTAGAGATTGGCGAGACAATTGTTGATGTGAATTCTGACCTTTGGATGATATATGTGAAGTTTTATGGAACAAATTCTCGCTCCGGCATGATATGGTAGACAGGTTTTCATTATATTTTGTACCAGTATCTGCATTCTTGCCTACAAATGACATATTTGATGAATGGCTATCAGAATTCCTTCCACAAGATAACATTTTGGTTGAACGGTGTGGAAAGTTTTCCTGTTTCAAAAATATTTGTTTCTTTTTTGGAGGAACTTCATGCAGACAATCACGTTGAATGCTTTGTGTAGAATTTTCAGTATCAAAGTATTCATCATTATTTGTATATGCCATTTCGTCCTCACTACTGTCACAATGGTCTGTGTTATTACAAGGATCAATATATCCCGATTTGATATTATTTCTAGCAATGCTCTTTTGCTTTTTTTGCAAACCAATGCTATGTTGAGTGCGCTGTCGCTTTGGGTTTTGTAAAACAGCCTTTGATTTACCAGTACATGTATTTTGTTTTGTTTCCAGTTTCTTACGACATGGCTTCTTACAATTTAATGAGAGACTTGATTGACGTTCCGTGATTGACAATTCAAAGTCCAAGTCCTTTTCAAACTGGCTGTAGTTTACATTTTCATTACATTTTCGTTTTCTAGAAACTCTTTCACAAGATTTCTCAACAGTGTAATCACGATGATCCTTAATTTTTCTTCGACTCACTGCTGGACTGACAGAAAACTCATAGGGATCACCATCTCCTGGATTCAACTTAACATCTTGCGCATGTTTTGCTTGTCTACCTCTTTTTTTAACCATATTCATAATTTCCTCTGTTTTTCTTGATTGTACCTGCACTTTATTAGCCTTTTTTGTTGGTTTCCTTTTCAAAGGTATTAATGCTTTTGTGAATTGTAACCTTTTCTTTGCATTTAAAGTTTTCCGATTTGATTTCCCTTTTGAAATCACCAGTAGTCTTGCAATGTTCTGAGATACTGCCTTCTCTGCATCCTTTTTGTTTTCCTTCAATTCTACCTGAGGTTCATTTTTAACTTTATCAGGACAATTCAAGGTATTAAAGATCTCATTTCTCTCAGAACTTGAATGTCGGACTTTGATAATTCTGTGTCTAGAATTTTCTTCATTTTCAGTCCTGTCTAACAGCTTCCTGCCCATACCAGAAAATAAACTATCAACAGAATGTACACTTTCATTATCAGAATTGTATTCACAACATTCTGTCCCCGAAATGCTCCTTACAAGTACTTGTGGGTCTTTGTTGAGGTTTGAAGTAGCAGTCCTTAGACTTGACATATCTTGCTCACTTTTCTCAGACTTTCTTCTATACCCTCGTTTCTTATGTACAATTTTGTGACTGTCATTTTTCAAAGTACTTGAACTACGATCTTTCATTCCTCTCACTTTTGATTCAATATTTTCACTTTCTTGCCGTGTAAACCCTTGTGTAGTGTTTTGTTGTGACATATTTTCATCTTGGTTTAAATCACGTCCCCGATCTTTGTCTGGATGCCTGACACCCTTCCGGACTTTACGTACAGGGGAAGATAACTCTCTATGACCAGAGTCTTGTTTCAACACATGCAATTCTATGTTCTCTAGATGTTTGTCTCTAACACAATCAAACTCAGCACAGTCTGCTGTTTCTTCTTCAGAGAATGACTGTTCAGAATCATTGCCCCTCATAGAACTGTTATCAAACGTTCCTTCAGCTCCTAAATCAGACTTCAAAGTAATTCCTTGTTTACTATCAAAAGTGGTAGCTTTTAATAACCTTCTTGATATGATTTCTCTCTGTAAACATCTGTTTGTAGACTCACTTTCACGATCCATTTGAATATGTCTGTTCTTTGTCTCTAATCTTGGTGATCCAACAATTTCTTCCAATTGTTGATTTTGATATGACCGAAAACTAGCATCCGAATCTTGATCTGTGTCCTTCACATGTTTGGTTTTTGTACAAGTCTTTTTTACAAGTACGTTTGATTGTTTAGCTTTGGACGGATATGTTACCAATTCAACTGAATCTGAAGTTGAGGCAAGTTTCTGAGTCCTATTTTCACAGCGATATTTTGTTCTTTTGTCTATAGAAACATAAGGAGACAGGAGATTAATATCTCCAGGACTGTTGTCATTGTGTTGTGTAAGTTTAGAAGTATTAGGAGTCCTTACAGCAATCATAGCTACTGGAGAGTTTTGTGGTGACATCACTCTCACCTCTATTGGCTGAGATGTAGCGTTTTTATTACTCCTTGAGTGAACTCTTGGGGAGACAATTTGATCCTCATTGATTTGTGTGTGTTCTTTTTCATATTGTAACCCTAAGTGAGTTTCAGGTGATAAAACCACCTTACACACTATCGAACTAGAATCGTCTATGTTAATTCTTCTCCTTTGATAAATCACAGGGGAGGTAATTTGGCACTTTTCTAAATGTGAGCTTTTCCCTTTACTTCTTGGTCGTTTGGGTGAGGAAACGTTGGCGTTTGCTGCAATAATAGATTCTTGGTTATTTACAGCTTTGGTGTAGAGAGTAACATTGTCTTTTAATGAATGTAGAGATTCTCTAGTAAATCCTGCTTCTGTGTGGATCCTTGGAGAGACAATTCTGTCCTCTGTGGAATATAATTCATCTGCATCATTTCTGTTTCTTGACTGAATCCTAGGAGATATAGACTGGTTTCCTTTCGATTTGTATTTAGTACTTTCCTTTTCCCTGTGACCCCTCGGTAACAGTATTTGGGCATCACTTGAGTGGCAATATTCTCTGTTGTTTCCTGTTATCGAGTCATTCCTCTGTAAAAGAAATGGGTTTTTCATTGAGTTGGATATCTCTATATCCTTTCTTGTTTTTGAATCAATCCTTGAGGAGACAATTTTGTCTTTCATTGGATGTAACATTTCTGACTCATCCATTTCTTCCGATTCTACCCTTGGTGACCTTTTATTCACCAAACAATGTTTTGTTTTAATACTTCTTGGAACTCTTTTGCAAGAAACTTGATCAGAAGATATAACATAAGAATCACTCGTATTTCTGTCTACAGATGAGACACTATCCTTTCTATCATTGTTTAACATGATGCTGTTAGTAGAATTATGTCCTCCTCTGGAATCACACGGGACCTCTGTTTGATTTTCCCCTTGATTTCTCTTTGAACTGAGTGTCAGTGATGAAGGAAAGTTGTTTACTGCTTCCCCTTTTGATTTCTTCGGTTTTCTTATTTTAGATGATTCATAACTTGTAATCATTTCTTCACTCTTAACTTCTGCACATTTTTTTGTTAAGTTTAGCTGCTCCCTCTGTGTTAAAGGTGATTCTATGTGAGCTGTTTCTGAGTCTGAATCCGTCTCCTGATCTTTGTTTAATGTTCGGTGATTACCGTGGAGTAATCTCATGTTAGATCCATGACTATTAACACTTGTCCTCCTTTGACTTGCACAGTCAAGTAAAACATGATTTTGAGGTAGTTCTTTAATTCCTGACATTTGTTTGTTCTTCCCTGATGGTCTTTGAATGTTTTGGTGATGTTCTCTATGAGAAGAAAAAGGTGCATTTGGGTTTACAATGTATGTGGAGTCAAGGATTACACCTGAATCCTCCCTTTGATTCTCCCCCTCATCACCGAGAGGTTCTGCTTCCTCCATAAACTGGTTGCGCATGTTATATCCTACATCAGCAGATTTATTTGTGCCTTGCTCAAAGATAATTGAAGAACAGGAACTGTCAAGACTTGTGGCAGACACATATTCTTGCAGTTCGTGCCTATTTCTATGTACTGAGGAATGTCTTTTAGGCTTTTTCTGTGCTAACTGACTTTGTACTTCACTCGGATCAAGGTATGGTATAGTTTTGTAAGTATCTTGTCTGGGAGAAATTTTTGAACTGTCCCTTTCTGCTGTTTCTGCTTTCAATGCCATCTGCTCTCTTTTTGAGATGTTTGAAACATTCCTTTCTCCTGTTTTTAACAATGATGACTTTTGCTCTCTTTCATCCATGGTTTTCTGCTGAAAGTGTTGTTGTTTATTTGAACTAGATTTGTGTTCATTGTGGGAAGAGATGCTTAAATTCATGTAACCGGGTACAGGTTTAAACACTTCATTGTTGCTGATATGCAAGTGCTTCTTAATCCTGGAATCTTTTGGTTGTTTGTCTGCCGATGCAGATATTTCCTTAATGCCTATCATTCTCTGTTCTGCTGTTTCTTCTTTGTCAACCTCAGCATTGACCCCGTGACCTTGAAAAAGAAGTCTCTGCTCCTTTCTCAGTCTAGCGCCTCGAACATCATACTTTGTTTCAATTCCTTGATTTTGGGTGCTAATCAAATTTTCTTTCCTTTCTTGTTTGTACAATACATCAAACTTGGTTGAGTTTCTCAGACTTTGAACTAAGTTTTCCCGCTCATTCCATTCACTTCTGAATGATATATCAGAACTTATTTGTTTCCTTTCGCGTTCAACTTCAATATTATCGTCATTCCTACCTCTCTTATTTGGTCTGCCAGATTCCACTTTATTACTATTACTATTACTTCTTATTTTCGAATCCTTTCTTTGTCCACGATTACATTTGTCCCTATTATCACCAACATTTTGAGCATCATTTCCATCCTCATTCATTTGTCTTTGTCCGTCTGAGTGATTAGATCTAATTTCATTGCCCTGATTTTGTGCATCATTCTTATTTCCTGGTCTTTGTTCCAATATATGAGATGTAATTTCATGTCTCTGAATTTCAACCTCAAGTCCATCTTCATCCTTCTGCCGTCTGTCTGATCTGTGGAATTTCATTTCATTTCTATGCCTTTCTGCCCTGTTCCTATCCCTATTCCTTTGTTTTCTGTACAGACTTTTTGAAACTATTTCATTTCTTGGACTGCCAGTTTCTATTTCTTGATCAATACTCTGTCTGTGATCTTGGATATCAGAAATTTTAACATTCTCTAAGCTTCTAGCATCAATTTCCTCATCATTCTTTCGTCGTTTGCCACATTGGTTAGATTGAATTTGATTTCTCCGAGTCTCTGCAAGAATTCTTTGCTCATTCCTTTTTATTCTATCTGGTGCATCTAAAATTGTTTCAGACTCTAAACTTTGAGGTTCAGTACCCTCCTCACAATGGTCTCTATTGTCCGAATGGTTAGATTTAATTCCATGCCTATGCATTGGAGCTGGAATAACTCGTTCAATCCTTTGTTCTCTGTGTGAGACTCTATTACCTGATGAGCTTCTATAGCCTTCACGATCATCAGACATGCTTCTGGATCTGTGATTGGAAATTGGAACTCTCCTGTGTTGATCTTCTCCCTCCACATCAGTGTGATGTTGGACCACATGTTGATCGCCGACAGATAATTCATGGCGTTGTACAGGATTCACAGTTGCTATTTTACTTTTGACATGTTGATGATCTGCATGTGAATTGCTGTTTTTAAAGAATATTTCTGGTAATGATGTTCCCAAGGTCAGAAGGTCATAGGTTGAAGGTTGGGACCGTCTGATGTCAGCTGCCACGTGTGGCTTGTACTTGTACTTGGATGGTGGAATATGCTTGTAGGAATGGTAGGGAGTACCTATCAATACAAATCAAAAGAAATTTTCAATAACATATAATTTACTTTTACAAATGAAAGATGAAAGATGAAAGATGAATATACATATACATTAAATACATCTATCTGAAGCTATAGAAAATTATAACAATTATTGCACATGCCTTGGTAAATTTCTCCAAATTACAAAAAATTATATGTGGGCTAGGTAAAAGTGAAAGCACAAAATAAGCATGTCAGAGTGTAAAAATTTGGTTGTTCTAAACAA
Organism: Pododesmus macrochisma; assembly: GCA_032359645.1. Taxonomy (NCBI): domain Eukaryota; kingdom Metazoa; phylum Mollusca; class Bivalvia; order Pectinida; family Anomiidae; genus Pododesmus; species Pododesmus macrochisma. The sequence continues at coordinate 1,491 of JAUMGZ010015590.1, read as the reverse complement.
AATTATTGTTAAATACGTTTTAATGCATCTGTTAAACAACAAAAGAGCAAAGCATACTACCTTTTATCACGAACAGGTTGCAATAAATTACATGGTTAATTGTAACTTTGACCTATTAACCTTGATCTTAGACTCTTTTAATTTTGTCAATGAAGTGGCACTTCGAATAAGTGTGCATGTTTGTGCTATTGGGATTAAGTGGATGTAAATATGAAGAAAAATTATTATGAGAAGTAAGCTTTTGTGCATATTCGGCATATGATCTTTTGACCCAAAGTACTTATTCTTTCATTCAATTTGTATAATTATCAAAACAAAATTGGCATTATTTGACCTTGACCTCAAAGTACAAGATCATAGAAAGATGGTTTAAACATGTTACATTATGCATAAGGCTAAAACTACATGATCTAGGTTCCAATTTTAATTTTTATGGCAGAAACAGTTCAGAAAAGCTTTGTATACATAATGACAGGTATTTTACCTTCAGATAATGGAAACAGGAAACCAAGTGGTAGTTCTTTGGCCAGAAAAGGGTGTTTAGCAGCTTCCATTGGACTTAAACGTTCATCTGTAATACATTAACAGAATTTAATATTAATAAAAGTTGTTTTCTTTTTACATTTAACTTAACAAACTTTCATCTTTTTGCCCCAAACCAGTTCTTTTTTATGCTGACTTTTGCAAAATAAAATATAAAGTGTGGACTTTTTTTTTAATTGTTCACATTTTATCTTATTATAATGTCATACAGGTACATATTTAATGTAGGGTTTTAAATGTGCTAAAATGACATTGATTTACTGGACTGGACTATGGTAAAAAAAAACTTTGCTTATATCAGCTTACTTAATTCTGTTTCTGACAATAATAAACTACATCCCATCCCATCCCATTGACCTATCAATAATTCATTATTTTCAGCATAATTACCTGGACAGTATCTGAGAAGGCCTGCTAAGAAGTCAGCAAACAGGTAGTCATTAATTCCACATAGATTCATAAGTGTTAAAGTAGCTGCAAATAAACAAAGAATGACACAAGATATAAATGTGCTATATCTTTTTTATAATTCATAGTTCAAGTTGTAAACTTGTTGTCAAACTAGTAAAAATAATTGTGAATTAATTTAAATGCCCCTATAAAGGATCAGTTATATGACTGGTGTCCTATGGTATTTTGAAACCCTAAAAAATTGACCAATGGGTCAAAATGGTATTTCGGATTTTTTATATGACCCCTAGGGGTCGGGCCAGAGGGGGTGGGGTCAAATTTAGAATAAAAAAAATATAGTCTTATTGCATAACAAATCAAGCATCATCATGAGTGTTACATTTTATAGCAAATTATTTAAGCATACGGTGATCGGGGAGGTGGAGGGGGCATTTGAGGGGTCAGGGGTAAAATAATATTTTCTTAACTATTTAAGATAGGAACTTGAAACTTTGGAACATAGTAGATGAATGTATGTGGAAGTACACAACACTTAAA
>JAUMGZ010015579.1:0-10048 GCA_032359645.1 Pododesmus macrochisma | reverse complement strand
AGATGGACGTTAAGGCCCTATGGGCCTCTTGTTTAACAATGTAATATGCAAGCATCAAAAACACCCACGTTATAGTTTGTGGGTCCCTAAAAAAATGCTGGTCTTGTAACCTGTTTGAATATATGGTCCACACACACAAAACACTACATTGTATTTAATATAGTCCAAACACTGTTAGTCAGTCCCTATAGCCACAGCTGGGTGACTTATAGCTATAAGTCTTTATCCCTTATTGTTCTTTGTGCGTTGACCACTTCTTAACATTTCACATTTTCAGCTTAAACGCAAATACTATTTCAGGGATTTAAATGAAACTTTATAGGAAAGTTCATGACGTGGCACTGTCTAAGTGTTGTTCTTTGTTGAGTTAAATTGATTTGAAAATCCAAGATGCCCTCTTACAAATCTATTTGAACCTAAAGTTTGACTGGGACTATATTGCTGAAACTTGGTAGGAATGATTGAATAATGGTCCCGGAATTGTTATTTTTTCGTTTTGATTTAATATCCAATATGTCTGATACAGCAGTCATCTTGAAAACCTAAATGATGTATAAATCAAAGTTACACTCAATTTCTACTGGACTAATGCTTCTGACACTTTAGTAGTAAATTCCCTGACGTGGTCCTGGCCAAGTATATATTGTTGTTTTTACTTTCGATCTTAAATCCAAGATGGTTGTCATCTTCAAATCTATTTAGAAATTACAATTTCTACTGGTTGAAACTTGGAAGGAATGATGGTACATCTACTGACAAAGTTTTGTTATTTTCTGGGTTGATTTCAGATCCAATATGGTCGACAGGGCGGCCATCGTGACAACCTATGTGATCTATTAATTAAACTTAAACTCGAGGTTTACTATGTTAATATTTCAGTTTTTCTTTTACTTATAGAATAAAAACATTGAAATTGGTCTGTAATTTGACTTGTCCCAACAAACGCCATCATATTAAATCAAAATTACATTTGTGTCAACGGGTCGTTAAAAAATTAACAAACAAGGCCGTCAAACTTTTTGGAAAGCTAATACTTCTTGAAATTTTTGCTTGAGCCTAACACCTATACCATTCTCATCAAGGCTTTTTAGTAGGGATTTCCTGATTTTAATTAAGTTCTTGTGAATTTAGTTATGTATACAAGTATGCATAGTGCTTTTTGTAGTATTTTAAAGCTAGGTGACCTTCTAGGCCCATGGGCCTCTTAATTGTTCTTCTATTAAACCGCCCGTCTATTTGTTGTTAGCGTACGTTTTAGATAATGTCTCCCTCCCCCCCAAACTACTATATAGTGCAAACTTGACAACAATTTAAGCGTAGTTCATTTAATGACAACGTGGTTAATGGGGCCATAAAAAGAAATACATGTACACTTCAAACTGGCCTTTTCGTAAATTTACAACGCGAAAAGCGAGAAAAACAACAACAACAAAAAAGATTACGCAAAAAGGCAAGATTTTCTATATGCTGAGTTTGTCGCCTTTTCGCGTAGAGATGGTCGCCTTTCGCGTTGTAAACGAAAAGCGAAAAGGCCGGGGGGAAAAAGTTACGCGAAAAGGCGAGATTTTCTTTGCGTTGAGTTTGTCGCCTTTCGCGTTGTAAATGAAAGGCGAAAAGGCGCCGTTTATGGTGCATACAGTATATCCAGTTATCAGCTATCATACCCCGAATCCGAATTTTTTAAAAACATATTTTGTCAAGAATTACAAAATTTCCGAAATATTAGTCTTTGTATATGATCGACCGAAACCTTTAAGACTTCTACTGAGGAGTGACAGGTCTATTTTATGAAAATCTTTGTAGACTCTCATTACGTGTAAAAAGCATATGTGAACAATCTTTGTAAGTTGACATATCTGTATATATAGCCTATATAAAATTGCAAAAAAATCACTGAATTTGACCTTTAGTATTTACAATTTACTTATGTGTTAATTCTGTTTAGAAAAATAAATCTATTTAGAATATATTTACATCATGAAAATAGTCCGCACAAGTGAGTTATTGTATTTTATACAGGTGGGCGTTTAGACCCGTGGGCCTCTTGTCATGTGTAACCGTTGCAGATTAATTTTATCTATACAAGTGCCACGTGCAAATGTTGACCAGATGTTATAATGATAAACTACACAAATTGTTCATTTTATACCGTACTGCAGTATAGTTAAAACACTTTCGATAAAATTTGATTTTGAACCCTTGATATAGAGGGTATATGTGTTTTCAAAATGATATTGTAAAAAAGAAGAAATGGGATCCCGAGAAAAAAGGCTATTTATTGACTAACAAACATATTAACAGCCTCAGGAAAAAGTCACTATCAGAATGAACGTGCCAACTTAAACGGCAACACACTTACCTACGGAGCCATTTTCTGTCAAGTTTTAAGAAGAATTTATATTTCTTCACAGCAAATATTTTTTTTTTTAAAAAGTATAACTGACGTTCGTCTTCAAAATCTACTCTGCTTTTAATTGAATTTTTTTAGCATGATCTTTTTCTTTAACACCCCCTCTATAGAGTTTTATAGCGAATATAGACAAACGACTATAGCTACATAACAATAAAACAGTAATCATGCAAACATATTAAATAACATGGAATCACATTATAATACAAACAATTCATAACTGGTAAGATATATGCAGTACTAATTACAATTAATAGTAGTAAGCATCACAAGTTATTACAAATATAAAACTGGATTTACTATATCTAAAATTTAGTAGCACTATAACCAGAGACGTCTTATATTATTTTAGAAGTCTCTGGTTTTAGATATCCGGAAATCAATTTGTTGATATCAAAAAGTCTATTTATTGATATCAAGAAATCGAATTTCTGATATAAAGATTAGATCTATCAAAAAATATTTTTGATATCGATAATTCGACTTCTTGAATCAAATAAATCAATAATTTGATCCTTAGTGGCTCACTCCGGAAAAGGGAAAACACCAGTCTACACCAGTCTTCCGAGGCACTTCGGTAAAGTACGTATAATGCCGTAACTTGGCGGAAGAAGTATGTGGACCAATCAACACTCGCCAGCACACGAGCTCCGTCCACGTTGGTGTGTGTTTACCGGCACTTCAGTCACCCTACTACTCGAAGGTCTTGCAACATGCTCAAATTGGTTGGAATTTTAATGCTGGCATCGGCTGCCATTGCCAGTGATGTTTTAGACCTTACAGATGCAGATTTTGATGATGAAATCCTCAAACATGACACTATGCTTGTCGAATTTTTCGCCCCTTGGTAAGTTTACACACGACTGACCAAGTGTCCACTCCCTTGGGGATTGGCATGCTTGCTCCGTCAGTCAGTCAGTAGGTGGTATATATTGTTTCGTTTTTACGAGGTTTATATTTAAAAAGAAAAATAATAACGTTACAGTGTGAAATGATGTACACTGGCAAATCTATGGCTATGTTACTTTTAAGTTTTGATACATTTTTAACATGTCATAAATCGTGAGTTGGGTTCAACACTTTGTAACTGACAAGGGTTTTCATAATGACACAAGTGATAAGTCGTGTCAAGAAATGAAGACCCAAAACTAGTGTGTATCACTTCAACACTTGCCTCAGAACTGAGTAAAGTGAGTTGTGAGCATCACATTTATAGTGAGCATACATATATATATATTGAACAGTTGGGATGATTTATGAGCCTTTTGTACTTTTCAGATACAGTTAATATTGTCCTTACAGGCACATATTTATTTAAAAAAATTTTTTTGTAGGTTTCTACAAATGTTGCCTTTTTATAAAAAAAAAATACATTCCTCCCATACACGGCCATAAAAATTCTGTCCTTCCTGTGTTAACTGTTTACATTTTCAGTTTCTCCAAAACCATTGTACCAATATTTCAAACAAACTTCGTAGGAAGCATCGCTATGAGGGTTTAACGTCGGATGCATCAAACCTGAAATGTGAAAGTTGGTTAATCAAAATTCGTAGTCAGAAACCTGCACAATCCATATATAAAAGCAGAAAGAAAGTCGGAGGAAACTCTGACTATAGGTGTAAGGATAATGTGACAGTGGCTAAAGTACATGTACAGCATATCATGTCAGTAGGTCTGCAGTGTGATATTTCATTGATAAGGGGAATGTTAAACAAAAACACCTGATAATGGACGCTGAAGTAAAGTTTCTCATGTAACTTTGTTGTGTTTTAAAGTTGTTATGCGTTGATACCGAGGTCTCCCTATAAAAGTTTTCTTTGTTTTTAACTCCGGATAGGTGTGGTCATTGTAAAAGACTTGCTCCTGAGTATGAAGTGGCAGCTACAAAACTAAAGACAGAAGACCCCCCTGTTTCATTGGCCAAGGTATGGTATTAATGATGTTGTTACAGAAGATAACAGTGTACTTTATAAAGATGTTTGATGATAGTGTTGCTGCTCGAAGCAATCTGAATGGATAACAAATTGTATTAAGACCCATTTAACTTTAGTCCCCTAACACCCACTTTATTATAGTTATATATATATCATGTACCTGTATATATGTACACATAGTACAGGTGTGAAAATTGTGTTAGTATGTTTGCATGAACTTGAACATGAACTTATATAATCAGAATGTATTTTCAACATTATTGTATGACTGTCATTGATGAGAAGAAACATATCGATATATTGATGGGGATAAAAATTGTATATTGATATATGGAATCTCATAGTGTGTTTTCAAAAAGCATGTATAATTATTCCTACTGTACAGCATGATTCTAAAGCAGTTTACCAGTCACTTTGTTCTTGTCAGGTTTTCTATTATATTCTGGATATCTGAAAAATCTCCATATATCACTCTCCCTTGGTGAAATGATTCATCATGGTTCACAATGAACCACAAATTTTAGCGACAGCAACGTATCATGAGTCTGTATTGTGATACGAATACATGAAGAATCGTGAGCATAGTGTATCGTTTCACCCCTAGTAAAATCTACTACCTTACGAGGTGGAGGAGAATCATCTTTAGCTTCAACTGACTCTGCCAGTTGTTTCTCGCGCAGCACAAGCTTGGCGGAAATGTGGAAGTTGTGTAATAAAAGAAACAGAATTAATCTGGACACTTGAAACGGCACTGAAAATCATGAGAAATCATTCAAAAACATTTATATTTTGTATCAATATGCTAAAATTATATCGATATCATATTTTCTCGTCCACTAGACAAGGAAATCTCACGAAAATAGGGGTACAATATTTATCAGTCTCAGGTACTAGTACTGAGATCGATTTCACGTGCTATAAACAATTAAATAACGTCATCATATTGTACTGAGATTGCTGTCACGCGTTATCTAACAATGAAATTACGTCACTGATGCTACCTCAGAAGCGCTTTTGCAAGGATTCCAAAGGGGAAATTGATGCATTTTTATAGTTATTTTCATCGTTAAATTGCTATAAAAGGACGAGAAAAAGAACCTCGTACCTTTTTCTGTTCAAGAATGAATTATCTCAGTCTCGGGATGGTATGTATGTTATCTCATGACTCGGCTATCGCCTCGTCTTGATATATTTAACATACATACCATCCCTCGTCTGAGATAATTCTATCTTGAACAGAAACAGGTACGAGATTCTATTAGTAATTGACAATACATTGATATTAAGCCTATTAATGATAGCCCTACGTTATTATACACATATATGTATATATAATACACGATCCCCAATAGTACCTATGGTGTAATGGTTTCATTGTATTAACAGGTTATTAGGGAAGACAAGATGTGCACACTGCATAGATAATTATTAGATATTCAACTCATTAATTTTCATCTAGGTGGACTGCACTGCCAATGAAAAAACTTGCAAGGAATTCGGTGTAAGCGGATACCCAACACTAAAAATCTTTAAAAATGGAAAGATGACAAAGGACTATGATGGTCCACGTGAACAAGGTTTGTATGATGTGTCTGTCCTCCTAAGAGTCTCAAATTACATACTTGCCAATTTTCCTGAAGTGTGGGAGATCATAATAGCATTTGATGACACAATATCAACAGGGAACAACCAACATTAAACTTAAAGTTTAACTTTGTTTTGTCACAAGTTAACTGACCTTTCTTGTATTCTGTCAATTGTGTATTGTGGTATGTTCACAATGGGACAACCAGCTTATGCATTTTGACTGCATTCATGATCTGTTTTTAACCGTAGATACATGACAAATTACAGCTTTGACCACAATAATATAATTTACGTCATACGTTCAATCAGCAAGTATTAAGATGCAGTATAAGATACCGATTCTCCTATTAGCATAAGCAATAGTATTTAATAGTAAAATTTGCCTCAATAGTCATCCCTACTACTAACCTTGGGACTAGGGAACCAAGTTCGCTCAATGCACAACCTTGGGGTTAAGTATGTCTAGTGCATTTGGGGTCAAATTAAGCACCATATCAAATTTGTTAACTTTCTCATTTTCCGAGTATGTAAATTTATAGATTTAAAGATTTGTTTAGACGAATGACTGAATGAACATCTGGAAGAGAGTTTCTCTACATGTAGATGTCTTTTCCTCTTTTGTCTTACAAAATTTATACAAGATTTTGCATGAATTTAGTTAAATGCATCGTTTTGTTTATACTTGATTTTAGCTGGTATTGTTAGCACTATGAGTAAGGAAGCAGGACCATCCTCTAAACAACTCCTTACAGTAGAAGATTATGATAAATTTCTGGCAAAGAATGAATATGTTGTTGTCGGTAAGTATCTTGTTTTGCATGCGATATCACTGTAAAATTAAATGATTATTTCGAATTTGGTAAAGAAAAAGGTTTTATAACATTGTTAATGGTAACTTGCTTTTACTTGGGAAGATGATATTAATGTGGAATTTAACTACTTTTTTGCTTATTCTTTTTACACTTATCATGCTGGGCATGATTTGTTTTGTTTTTAATTTCCTCATCTTCAGTTGATAAGGCCATACCAAATTAATTTATTGTTCTATCGATCCCGCTGCATCAAGGATTTTCAAATTGATGTTTTTTCGTCCATCTGGACCAAAGGTCCAAGGTGGACTTTTCTCATACAAATCCCGTCCGTCCATTGTCCGTCGTCCGTCCGTCGGAAATTTTACACATTTTCGACTTCTTCTCCTTAACCATTGGACCCATTTCTTCCAACTCCAAGGCCAGGAAGTATCCCTAGGGGAAGGGGAATCAGATTTGTTCAAATGAAGGGGCTCGGCCCCCAGGGGGCACCTCTAGTTTAAAAAAACTTTTCTGCTGTGTCATTTCCAAATCAGGTACATTTCCGTCTCGATTTTAGTATGGCTTTGTCCGAATCTTTCAAGCATTTGACATTTTACAAAAAAAACCAAGTGCCTAATTGGTAACCACCAACTTTTACCTAACATTTTGTAAACAACTGTCTTCAAGCACGAAGCATGCTGAGTTTGTGGCATGAAAACCACTGCTTGAAGTGTGGTGTTTGGGTGTACAGCCAAAAGTTTTATGCAAGAGACATGTCTTGATTGTTTGAAAAATGGATCTAACATGATATGAAATGCGTATCAATTGGCACTTTTCAAAAACCTTTTGATCTCAGATCCCAGTCTTGGACTTGGTCCCCACGGATCACGCTATATAAATTTGACATCAATGTTTTTAAAGTTACTCTCACACATAGTTGTAAGTTTGTCATGTTTGTGGAGTTCATCGTAGACAGGTAGTCCCTGGCCCCGACTTCAAATGCACAGTAGACTGGCGTTATGTCCACCTCTATTTCTCTACATGTGATTAACAATCCATGAAAGAAAATGCATTCTCGGTACATGTGTAAAGTGTATCTTAAATGAGTTTACTGAAAAGCCAAGAACTTCTAAATCTGATGACAATTAAATACATTTGATTGATTTTCTGTTATATTTTTTATACCTTAAGTTTTTTTAGGAAATTATTTGCAGAAAACAGTGACGGGAAATCAAGTCAAACTATATTTACTTCTTTTAGCATTTGTTATTTTAAGTTGTTTATAGTCAGTTGTATTTGTTTTCTGAAATTTTTGCTAGTTAACTGTGATATGAAGCCTATTCACATGCAACAACTTTCTAGTCTGTGTGAAATGATATATATATTGATGTAGTCATATAAAAGTCTCTTTGCTACCTATACTGTATAGAAGTGTTTTTTTCTTTAGGTTCAACAGGTTATTTATTGAAATAAATTAGAGTGTTGTGAAAAAAGTATCAACACTGGTCTTTTCTTACCTATTTAAATTTTTTCTAGTCACATCCGTTTGTTTTTTGGAAGAAAATGGAGGTTTTTAAAAAAAAAAAAAAATATCCCTCGTCTCATTGTTTTTTGCCCCTGCCTCAGCTTTCTCATGAAAAAATAAAAACAAAAAAACTTGCTCGCTCGCCTCATTTTTTTCCACCAAAAATCCATAGAACTAAAAATTAATTTGGTATGGCCTTAATAAGATCTATATCTGGCAAATCTTTCATTCTCAAGTTGTCGTTTTATTAGGATGTTTCTGTGTTTGGCTATTTTAATAATTAATAATTTATAATATAAATACTCATTTAATATAATTGTTATGTCTTGAGTCATGTACTTTACAAACCGATCTAGATCTAGATAATATTTCAAAACTTTACGTCGAGTTTTTAATAAGTTTCTTAATATTTACATCATGAAAGGTTTCTTTGCTGATGCTGAAAGCAAGTTGGCCAAAATGTTTGAAGATACTGCAGATTCCTTTGATAAAGTCAAATTTGCCTACACTTCAGCAAAAGATGTTTTGGATCATGCTAAATATTCAGAGTAAGTATGGATAGGAATATCTGGGATGTTTGCACACAAGCTCTTAGTGTTAAATTAAAAGTAAAAGTATAAATATGCAGACTGATGTAGTTTTGTTACAACTGTTGAACATGCAGGAAATCTATTTGAAATTATGTACAGTATACCCAAATAATGTGCACATACCTTTTTTTGCATGAAAATGTGTTGACAATGGAACATATTTATAAACATGTATATTTCGGAACATTTGTAATATTAAATGTAGGTTAGTGTGAACTATATTTTCTGCTTCATTGGCTATTGTTACACTTTCCTAGTGTAAACACTTCTAAGGTGCATTTGTATTTGGTAGATTACAGTTTTAGGAGCACTGCATGGTTGTATAAAAATAGAAGAAGCTGTGATCTACCATTTCCATGCCTTTGCTATGACTTTCAATTAAGGAAGGGGGTGGGGGGGACAAAGGATGCTTTACTAACTTCTTCAGCCGAGTTAATATTTTGACAGGATAGACATCCTAATTTGCTGTGAATTAAACATTCTTTTATTTTTAAATACGGCTGGAACTATTTTCATGAACACTTTGTCTATCTATTTCCTTATCAATATATGTTACTTCTTTTATTTTCTTCAGTGATGTTGTTCTCTTCCAACCTAAAATTTTCAAGAGCAAGTTTGAAGACTCTGTTATGAAGTATGATGGTGATGCAGCAGTTTTCAAGTTCAAGAGTTGGCTCGAAACAAATATGTAAGTAATTTGTGTTATAATATGTTATGATATAAAATGTGAAGTTATATTTGATGTTTATTATATTTTATTGAAGCTGATTGGTTTAATTCACTTTGTTGAAAAAAATAAATATTAAATTTGATTTATCATGACATAGCTGTTAGACCTATTATAGACCTTTTTCCATGAAATTGCATTCTCAAAAGGAATTTATCTTTTTTCAACTATCATTTTCTTATTGGAAGGTTGAAAAAATGTTATTTCTATTTCCATGAAAAACAAATATATATCCTTTCATCTATATCATCCTTGTAGTTGGTCATCCAAGAGAACTTGGTGCATCATCACTTTAATTGATAAAAAACTACATTATCTATAAGTGCTGTTCCAGAATTAACCACGTGGGGGGCACTTTTTCCGAGGCCCCACCACCCATCGAATATTGAAACTGATTTAATTCTGGTTACTCCTGTTTCCTCCACCAGTAAAACTGGCACGTCCGTTAATGACCTTAGCTGTTGATCGGACAATAAGCCCTTAA